>JAODTT010289810.1:0-13115 GCA_025400115.1 Pentamera pediparva
CCGAGGTCTTTACTCCGATTCCGATTTCTTGTTCACGACTGTCAGAGGCCGCAGTAGAAAATGGGATTTGTGCAATGTTCTTCGAGTTGTAAAGAAGACAAAAACATCTTCATTCGTCCCCTCTTCCGACCTGCCGCCAGTCAATTGATTATTCTAATTATGTTCTGATTTAGTATTTCGGCTGTCATTGAATAGACGGGTCAATATAGCATATGACCCCCAACAATTTCCAACAAAGGGTTTGTCAATGGTTCTCCATTTTACTAAATGTCGTTAATAATAGGAAAAAGTTTATCAAAATCAAAGGGTGGGAAAGGTGTTTTGAACAGAAAATTCAAAATGACCGCCAGTCGCCATTTTGAAAATGACAAATGATCACTGGATGTACACGAGTAATGACTGAATTGTTCAATTTAACAATCTATGCTATGGCGAGTCCATTGGAGCACGTTTTATACAATTTCGGTATATTCTCAACCACCGAAACCAAGATGGCGGCTGTCGGCCATCTTTCAAATACAACGAGTACAATATTTTGGAAACCAGGTATGATCTCCATACAATTGGACAATTGGTTGAAGAATACATTTCAAGCATGGCAAGGCTCTAAATCTGAGCTGAACACCGTCGGCGAGAAACACATATGCTGATATCTTTAGTGGAGCAAAATGTATTTAAAGTCTTATTCAGCTATTACACTTTTACTCTTCCATTATTCCGATGCTGGTGCCTTGTGTCACTACATAGTTCGACCAACTTTGATGACTCTCTTTGGGTCATACCAAACAGTTCTTAGTAGTCTAAGCTGATACCTTCCATGTATATCGGAGAGCATAGTGATCAGCGAAGTTGACAGATACTAGTGTGAGAGTTCAACACCGACTGAAAGCCTAATCTGTAAATGGGATTGATGTTGTTTTCACATCACACTCTGGGGCACCGGGTGTTTACTAGGCAAGGCTGACACATTACGGTGATTTGTCGACGCCATCGACCATATACCACTTCTCATCAATATAATTGAGTTCATCATAGCTTCAGAGGAGCTATTAATGAGGATACATGAGCCACAAGCAGGTGTCTACGGATATGTTTTCTGAAGCTACAAAAAGGACACAACCCGTCGTACCATTCCTAAATGGAATGTCAGGCACTTGTTTATGATATATTTTAGGTAGGCCTAACTCACCCACAGGAGCACATGCTTAGTCGCATCCAACCGCTGCTCTTGATCGCCCGGTGTCCTCCTGGCAAGCGTCCATGCCTGGGCATGATCCCCCTGATACTGATGTGGATCACTCTGTCATATCATACATTCAGGCAAGATATGTGACTTAGGCAACGACAGCTTCAGTTTTGCAACAATGGTACTGTTTCATACGCCTTTCGTATTTTCCTGCGTTTTGGCGGCCATTTTTAATTTGACCCATTAAACCACTTTCCCGAAGTCAAATTTTTATAGACTTTTTCTTTTTACTAAGTATATCTCAAAGATTGATAAAACAGTGGAAACCCTTCTGTTGGAACTTGTTGGGGGTTCGGGCATTTTTTGGAGTAAATCGACCTGCTAAAAACAAATAATGTAAAGTAAACCGAAGATCGGGTTAGCTAAGTCAGTGGAGCTCCGTATTGCTAATTGGAAGATTGCGAGTTCTCATCCCGCGAACCCGATCAGCTTTTCCGATGTGCCCTCGGGCGAGCCTCTCTATCTTCATTGCTCCCTCCTACATAGGTGTCAATTGTAAGAGAGTTGAGTACAACCGGCGCTGTGTTAGCTGTTGTTTTCCGGGATTGTCGGAGTGCGTGACACTTCCTGTGGGGTAATATTTGGGCGTTTGTGATTATGGAGCGCTATATGGGTGTCTGTACTCCCGCCGTACCAACAACATAGCATTCATGCTACCTTCTGTCGAACTTTCAAGGCTGCAGTTTCGAATCCCGGGTAGAGCATGTTGGTTTCTTCTGTATCATTAGGCAAACAGAATTAAATTTGTTCGCCATGTTGCCCGAGTAATCGAGAGAGTTCCGTTGAGCTCAATCATCGCGCCAGTTAATTCTGGCCGCTGGTCCACGCAGCACTGGCCCAGTCGTCTGTACAATAACAACAGGTAGGCACCGCAGCTAGGCGCTGACCGCAGCATATATGCCCCCAACGTTTTTTCCTGTCAGCATGGATAAAAGTCAACAACGCCACACCTGACTCGCTGAATAACATCGATGATAGCCGCCGATTCAAATCAGTCCTACAACATACAATGACTCCTTGGCATGGTTATAGCCCTGCACTGGCGCATGCGCAACCTGAATCCTGGCCGGTTGGCTCTTTGAGAAAAGTTAGCGAGTACTCGACCAAGACCAAGACCATAAACATGACTTTTTTATACAGGCTATATGATTATCAGCTGTTGGCTTCGTACGACAGGTGGAAGCAGCGTGGCTATGTTTTACTCCAGCACAGAGGGACAATTTTTTTATATTAATGATGGCCTCTAGGAATTACGAATTGTTATACCGAGTAAAACCTTTTCAGGTGAAAATGCGGTGAAAATTGTGGTTAATGGCCGTTGCCAACCTGATCGGCGCTCCGGAACTGATAACCTCATGTGACAGTCATGAAGCGTTCTATACGTCAACGTTATTCAGGCTGAACGCGTCGGTTGAAGGACTTAACCCATAAACCAGAATGTGCACAGAGGAGCGTGTTGTTGTGTCCATTGCTATCACTGGTTTGCACATGACTGGTTTGAAGAGTCTGACGATGGTCCCCATATATTAGTTCCTTTACTTTCGTCATTGACGAAAGTGAAGGTCATATAAGGGTCAGGTATTACCTAATCATCTTGTCATGGCAGAATTTGGTAATTGAGATGCACGAATGTTTAATCCTGTTTCACGGGGAAAATGAACGGCTGATAACATACAATTCCATCACTCTGGATAAACTGCTGCATGACGTCGAGACACCCATCCTGGTAGAGGAACAGTTGAAGTTGCAGATCTGTGGTTTATTGGCATCTACTCTGGGCATATGTTGTCTTAATAACTCGCAGAAGCCTCGTTCTCATACGCCTCCGTTCTCAAAATGTTGTTCGAGAAACGTGGACGATGTCTCTAATTTGTTGGAACATTTCCCATGTTTGAATGATACAACTTCTTGCAACTGATGAATTGGGAAATTCTGGAACAAGTATCTCTCACGATTTTCAAGCCATGTTCATGGGTGAGAAAAGTACTGCTACTGATCTATATGTTGAAATGCATGTTACCTTGAACTTTTTCATTGGCAAAAGAGTAACAAAATACTTGGTTTTTAGCAATACTGAATACTCAAATAAACTGATCACTGGGAATGGAAATGCTACTCCTTCACTCCTGGAGGTTAAACTATCGGTGTCGTTGTGCCCGATTGACTAGATCCAGTCGCAACTTGCAAAATACAAATGCCATCAAGGGATTTAATGGGTTGATAAAGCATATACACAGTACACTTAGGGACTTAACGACTGTCATAATCCAACAGATACTTGTGTTATATTTCCCAATAAACATCGGGGGAACAATGAGAGAGGTATACCTACAATAACAGACGGGGTTTTCCTAGTGGAAGAGCTACATGCGAGATAATATACAACATCGATTAGGATATACAAACATCGGGATGCTTTACGTCTGTGACATTCTTGTGAACATTATTTGCTTGAGTATACAGGGCCTCTTGAACTAGCTCTCGTTCTATACATTGAGGTGCACTAGGAGTAAAACATCAAACTTAGTTGGTCCCGCCGAACTGGTGGCCTGTTTTTCGAACGATCAGAATCATTTATCGCATCGCATTTTGTATTCGGGACAGGCAAATTTCACGGGACAACTGCAAGACAATTGAGTGTAACTAAGGAGCGATAGAGCTGCTCATAGTTTACGACAACTATTGATACTGTACTGCGAATCATCGCTGCCATATTCATGTGCACATTTCGTAGAGTGGAAAAGAAAGGAATCGCTATTCGTCCGTATTTTTGACAGCAAATGGTTGCAGCAGTGCAATTGGATATCTAATCGCGAGCAATATCTGTTGCCAAAGTTGATAGCGAGATGAAACAACAAGGTGTAGTCCCAGGCTCGTTTGACCGATATCTGCATGGAACGCATGGAATCCACTGATCCGGTACTTCTCATAGAGAATTCTCATTGAAGAACTGCATATATGACTGATGTAGGACCGCTGGACAATTGACAGCGTGGCTCATCTCATCAAAAACTAACTGTTACCCCTCCGAATGTGTTCAAGTTTCAATGGACAACAAAATGGGATAAAAAGGTGACAGCGGTGAAAACAACAGCGACTGGTTCAAGAATTTCACCAGATAAGTGCACAAAGTTCATGAGATAGTGAAACCTTCCTAAGTATGAAATACATATGCCCGATGATGAATATGAATTGAGGTGTTACGTAATCTCCATGCTGTTTGTGAGCAAACTTGATTGTGCAGCATAGTCCAAGGTGAGTCCAACGACGAATTAAGGAAAAATAAACTACCACGACTGAAGTTGTCCAATCCCTACAGAGTAGGCCTAAATGCAGTGTACGCCTCCACCTTAACCATCGTTACTGTGCATGAGTAAATAGGTTGGCGACGGTCAATGCACATTCCATTTATGGGAATTGCTGCAACGTTTTTTTGTAGATTCGCAATGCCGTGTGAAAAAGCCGCGACCGTTTCGCCAGGTCATGTTCCTGGTGAAAAGTCGGTTTGATGCCTAAATCTAATATTTGAAGCCCAGGCATCTCAGATGCAAAACAGAAAAATCATCACGTTGTCGAGAAACAAGGAAATAAGCTGCAGTTGTTCCAAGTGTCGCTATTTCCTGTACTATCCTAATGTAGGCCTCGGCAATTTCCTTTACTAAAGAACGGGGACTGGATAAGCCTGGCAATAAAGCAGTCGTCGAAGTCTATTGAATCCAGTTACAAAGTCATACGTGATATTCAAACGTGAGCAAAAAGCTGTTCTTTCCTCATAAGCACATATCACAGACACAGGCATTTCAGTCGACAATTGCGGTGATGCCTAAATACACAATTGCACTGATGCATTGATATGTGTATGGTTACGAGGTTATCGCAATGTCGTTTCACTCTCCCGTGAGATCGGTGTGTGTGTGTTCCCGTTCATATTTGCAGATTACATTAGTATTCCGACATGTAACTTTGAAGGCATAAAAACATGTTTTTCAAAACTTCCTCCATCATCTAACAATGATTATTTGGCAACTTACAAACATTGTATTAGATGTCAATAACCACGCCATTCCTCGCTAGCTACTATTTGTGTTACTCTTGTGTTTTTAGGTTCGTTAATTGTTGTGATATTTTTGCAATGAACGCACTGATAACTACGTTTGCAAGACGTGTCGAGTAAGGCGAAGGCGGCTCGGCAACTCACGTAACTCACCGTACACGTAACTCACGTATACGGCGTTAATGGTCCTATCCAGCTAACGCCATGGTATTCTAATATATTAGATTTCATGATAGACACGGCCTATCAAAACGCTTGCACAGAAGTAATTGTCAGCTTTATTAGTTTTTGTGGCTGTAATCGAATCAAAGGGGAAACAAATTAACTTACATCGACATGGCGATTCCCGAGAGTGACAGTTTCTTATTAAACGAATGTTTATAGGCTTACGACGTTCCGACTCTTGCCTGTACACGCATGCGCAGAATTACCGATGATCGGATTGGAATGAATCGTTGCAACTGCCGTTCGTAGTGGCGTAACAACTGAAAACGTTGGAAACGTGCGTCGACGCTTCCGGTATTATCCTATTATCGATAAAGGTATTTATTGAAACGATTTCGCGGAGTACCCTAAATTCGTTTACCACAGACTGGAAATTAAATAAGATCATAAAAATGGGAGATGATATCGTCAGAATGTTCGAGTATCCGACGGTTGATTTACTAGTTGAAATATGACTGTCAATAAGAAGAATGTCCATAAGATGTTTGCGTTATATACCCCTTTCACACGCATACAATTCGTGATCAATATTTCATGAAATAACAAATGGCCGGTATCCGTGCAACATTTTACAGTGACGTTAACTGCTTAGATAACATATATACCGTAATCAGACAAACTCCAACGATTCATTCTGAGCCGGGTTTTTTCGCTCAGGTGTGCTAGGGAACTGTCACCCTGGTTATGTACCTCGTTTCTGAGCTGCCTTAATATGAAATTTGGTCACTGAGCCCGGAGAGGTCAATGCGATGACATAACACCGCCCTCTATTTGTCGGAAGAACAGAAAGCCCTAGCGATGCAACGCGATGCACAACGCACAGTATAGATTGCCACGGTGTCACATATTGGTGGATAATAACAGACGATATGCACTCCATGCGCACATACTGTGTGAGCAGGTAATACTGGCACTGCGGTGTTTGGGCGGACTATGATAAAACTATGATATTAACTATGCCATGTTTGCCCTAAGTCATAATGATTATGTGATATCTAATCCCGAATGAGCGCCACTCAGAAATAGTAATAAAATGTGAGGGCTACTCTGTTAAAGAAAAGACGTTGTGACACTAGCGACATGCAGTCGAACTTGCCTTCCGGCCTTCACCTGAGTATAACCATCGGAATAGCTACGAATACTTGGGTATGGATGTCTGCGAGCAAGGTTGGACGGGAAACACTAAAATGAATGATAATAAAATCACCCAGTTGAATGAGTGGATTCTGTCTTCAAAATGACCCACTGCAGTCGAGTCTGTTCAGTTGTATTGGAGTAGGAGTACACTGGCAGGTCTTATTGCTTGAAACGACTGCTGAGTGATAACACTCACCGTACATAGGTGGCAAAAATTCTCATCCGGTTTCGTTCCACTCATGAGAGAGTCCGGAGTCCAGTTGAATAAAATAACTAAAAAACGCCCTCGGGGAATTCCGTCCCCAAAACGACACACAAATAGTAAAAGAACTCATCCAAAGATTTGAATTACTCATTGATTTAGTCTTTCCATGAAACGGCCGAAAGTGAGTGAATAACACAAATGTGTCAGTTTCTTCATGTGAGTGTCAAGACATACATATAGTAACACGGGTACAATAACGCACATTTCAAAACTGTTTCTTGTATGTTCCTGAAAAAAAAAATTATGTTGAGTAACATTATTGTTACAGATACGTTTCCAACCATTACAAAAATGTTTTGAGGAAATATTTCGGAAACATTTTTATTCTATCTCAAATTTGAGAGAAACAGCAGACCTGCGGACCAAAACGATAATATAATATACTTCGACAACACAACATTTTGCCACCAAAATCTTTTTTGAACACTCTCGAAAGTTTTTGAAAATGTTTTCAAAACGCTTCGTCACCATGTTTTGTAAGATGTTCTGGAAACATATTCCTAATTGTTGTGTTACTCAACAAAACATGTTTCCGAAACATTTGGCAGAACATGTTAAAATGTTTTTAAAAGGTGTTTGTGTTTGTGTCGATCGTGTCACACCTGGATGTGCACCCTTGCTTTCATGAAAGTATTTACCTAGTACTAGTAGTAGCCTAGTGGTAACGTCGTTAGGCCTTAGTTACAATTAAATTTAGGTCCCTGTGCATAGTTATAACTAGTTAGGCTATCTCATGGTGTTAGGCTAACGTTACTTATATTTACGAGCACCTGTGGCCTACATAACGTTAGGCGCATGCGTCGTTGTATTTATTCACTCATTCTGGTCGACAATAATACTCATTCTCTCTGAAGTAAGTATGTAGGAATACTCACTGCGAGTAATTCTACAGACAGTGAGGTTCAGCGCCATCGTTTCGAGTATAGGTACTCGTCTAAGATTGTGTTAACTCCTGTCTGTTTTTACTTACGATATCATCATATCAGTCTAAAATAACTCATCTCCTAGTAATTTGCGAGGAATGCGTATAACTGCAAGGAAAGGGGTGTATACATGCCTACACTTAGGTCGAAATACTCTTCAGCGTGGAAATATAATCGAGAAGGTGTAATAGTAAATAATGTTTCTTCTGAGTTTAGTGATGATAGTGGCCGTATACCCTACGTTATTACCCCGAATAATTTGAGAGATCCAGATCAAAGTAGAAAGGTTTTTATACAAGGGAAACTAACGTAAAACGGAAATGGAACCAGGGAATATGTCATAGCAGTCGGGTTTTTTGCATATTGTCAAGTGGGAATATACTGTATTGATCACACTGGATGAGCTGTTCTCAGAATCTCCGAGGGTGAAACATCCACTCGAGTATTCGAGATGAAAATGGGAATCATAAATATAACAAGTTATATCATTCTATATATCGCGCAATGTCACCACAACCAGTACATCAAAGCAAAATCTCTAGCGAAGAGGTGATGCCTAAATGAACACTATATAGCTGATAGTGGCCGTACAAGAAGGACCTCGGGGAAAATGAGGCTACGGTACCACAAGTTATTTCCCCAATCAATTCGAGAGATCTAGATCAACGTAGGAACGTTTTTATACTCGGTTCACTGGGCTCCGGATTTTTCCAGTTCATACAAGGGAGACTAACTAACGTTAAAACAGAAAAGGAACCAGGCCATATTATGTCAGTCGGATTTCAGGCATATTGCCTGGTGGAAATATGCTGTATTGATCACACAAGCACAAGCTGTTCTCCAAATTCCTCAAGGATAAACATCCACTCGGGTCTTTGAGATCAAAATGAGAATGTATAGCCTATAATCCTTATATATCAATTGATATCTATACTTCGCGCAATATCTCCACAACCACCATTGCGACTCACACTATGAGAAGAAAGTTGAGGAAACACCGGATAGAGTAAATCGAAGCAAATTCTCTTGCAAAGGGGTGATGCTTAAATTAGGGTTCGAGAATACACAGTAACAGAACGAATAGTGCATGTGAACGTAACTGATGAGTGCATATTTATTTTCAGATTTAGAACTCGATATTTAAGGTAGAGTCCTCCACAATATAAATCCGATAGATGAATTGGGCACGTTCACTCTTGGTAGATTGGAGAGTTATTGCATACAACGAAGATCCTTCAGACCAACTTTCGTATAACGAAGGGCTCCACAGAGAACACAGTCAGGGAAAGAAAATGAAATGGTCTCTGGCAGAGATTTAAAAGGGTTTACAGAAGTAGCAAAAGGCACATTGTGAGGCATACGGTTACACAGACGTGGGGCAAGAGCAGCAGTGGAACGATCGCCGTAACTGATACGACTGTACGGGGTACGGGGAATGTCTAATAAACATTCCGACTCGGATCTGGGACCAGACCAAGATTCATTTTTATCAACTAATTCGGCGAGGTAGTCAGCATCGCCGTGGAGTGCTTTGAACGAGATCAACAAAATTTCATCGGAACACGGTATCCAACAGGGAGCCAGGGGAAGTTTCGTATCATTAATCTATCCCTGCAACGAATGTTATTGGTGACATGATTATGGTTTGTGCTCTTCGACACGATTTCTATCTTCGCCGCCGAATATTAATTGAATATGTGCATGTTTTAAACTGTGCAGTATTACGCTAAAGTAACTGCGTTCTGTATTGGGGCGTTGTAGACCAGAGAAATCCACCCACTTCTCCAGCGATAAGATCTACTGTAGATATGTGTGATTAGACTCTTGAATCACATATAGACACATTCACTTCACCACGGTTTTTTAGTTTCAACATTGTACTGCCAGTAGTTGCAATATACAATTGACAGTAGTAATGTCACTAGACTAAAGACAACGTAACACTGTTGTGTAACAAGAGTTAAAACATGCTATTGAACATCATTCAACAGGGGTTTGAATCCAACAATCTCGAATGTGTATAACATCCACCCGCAGAACCGTCATTCAAAAATGAGCACGTGTTGGTCTTTTCGTAATACACACCTAATATAACGAGTGACCTGTTGTTCACGAGATGTATACTTGGTCAATGCGGCCGGTTTTGATTGTACTCGGTAAGAATCTGCAATTCGACTTATAGACATGAATGAATATCAACAACGCGATCTTGAATGACAGAAAAAAATATTGTTCCACGTGGAGTGCGTGATACGCATAGTAACTCACGGAACATATGACACCGCTTGGTGACCTAAATTTGACTTTTTCGAAATAAGCTACCGTTCATCCATGGAATTATTATTTGTCTAATGTAACAAATTTCGCGGATTTGAATTTGGTTAGAACAACTGTGCACGCAGCGGAACAAATGCAACTTATAAACAAGAATAAATGTTAACAACACGATGGCGAATATCACATTTAAGTGGTCGCTCCTGTTAGGAAACACGTGAATCGCAGCTGCGTATGTTATAGATGTGTTTGCCTTTGGGGATTTCAGTATTTGGGGGTTGTACTCGTCTTTGACAAGGTTGGTTGCGTAGGTTTTTGCGTGTTCTAGTTTCGGTTGTTATATATATGGCCGGTGATTAATCTCCAAGATATCCTGTCCAAATTCAACCAGGAATGGTCAACATTCACCCAGGAAGTGTTAACGTGTCTTCGAGGGGAGGAGACAGAGCAATCCATTCCTGATAAAATTAGATGTTGTTAGAGTGTAGCCTCACCTAAGAATCATAGGTATCGTACACTGTCGTATTTTGATGGATGTTTGGTGACATATTAGTAACGTGATTGTTGCGTGGATCAAGTTGGCGCTAGACAACAGAGCATAAAACGTCGAGTTGTTCCATTATTCGTCCTTTGTTGGATAAAGCTACGTCCTAAGAACCGACAGTTGTCTGAGGATAATTTTCGATGATATTATTCAACGCTGCACGGAATCAACGTGATACCTGATAATAGGAATGCACAAATCATCAACAACACGATCTTAATTGACAGTTATGATCGCTCCTGGTGTTGTGATACTCTAGGAAGAAAGAAACAGTTGAATAATTTCCCTGATTCGTGTACTTCTTTTGAATAAACAAAACTTAACTTGTTGTTGGTAATTTTTCGTTAGGGAACAGTTGGGGTTATACTTGAAAGATGCATTACGCCTCATATTGCTGATAATCCCCTTTGATAGGCAATCGCATAGGAACAGGACAGAGGGTTGGACTTAGCTGAAAAAACCCATTATGCCTTATATTGCTGATTATCGTCTTCTGATAGACAATCGCATAGGAAACAGACAGAGGGTTGGACTTAGTTGATGAAAATGCATTTCGCCTCATATTGCTGATAATAGCCTTTTGATAGGCAATCGCATGGGAAATGGACAGAGGGTTGGACTCAGCTGAGAAAATCGCATTACGCCTTAAATGGCTGATAATCGCCTTTTTAAAGTGCATTCAATAAGCCTAATTGATGGTGGGCTGCAATATCAGACACGTTTAAGGTATTAGCTAATTATGCGAAAAAGAGGAAGATAATAGATATCACTGTACAAAGCATCCAATCTTCTAACGTCCATAGTACCATACTTTGCTATACAAGAACCTAAAATGCACCAATAGACTAATTGGAATAAGAAACAGTGAGATTTTCCCACTTTAGCGAGTGTTTGTTCATTGCCTAAAATTGCATTAGGTCCTATTACAAACCCAATTATACACGCTGATAATCCTTTCCCGTGGGGTAGAGTATCACGTTTAGGAATCAAGATATGATCCTGATGTGAATTCGTGGTTGGAGATCATCGTATTATTCTGTGACGAGGATGCGTGCACTTAGTTCGTTGACATTTGGAAGGATATTTGATCGCACCCCGAGATTACTATACGTTCACAACTGCTGCTGATTATTTTACTCATAATTAGTTCCACATAATAGTTTGTCCTACATGTTTGATTCCTTGCCGAGAGGCAAAATGTATATGGGCAGTCGCCCCGAGTCTATGTGTGTATATGTATGTGTGCGTGTGTATGTATGTATGTATGTATGTATGTATGTATGTACTAATATTCACTACCTTATCGAGTATTTATTTCATGAGCGCCGTGTTGCCTCGTGTCTAAAAAAGTCTAAAAAGATTATAATCACGTTAACAGGATAATGGAACAGAGATCAAAGTCCGTGTGTGTCTGAAGCATTCTTAACCTAAATAACAGGAGAATACAACAAGCAATGCCCTTCATATTTGGTCACGTCTCTCGTAAATATCGTGCAATATCTGGCGAACGGAAGAATCCATCGAGTGATTTAGGTGGTGCGTGTTATCGTGTTCACATATCATATCAACTCCACCTAGCTAGATCAAGCTCATACTTAGTGTGTGGCTTGCCCATAATGAGTACATTATCTTTTTTGTTTTAGGCTAGGTCAAAGGTCACCTGAGGTGAGCAGAGGTTGAGGTATGAAATCCTTGTGAACACGGTTAGTCCAGAATGCTTGGTCCGAACAGTTTGTAAGTGGACAGGGAAATTTGTGAAAAAATTGAAATGTTGGCACATGCCCAGAATGATTGGTTCGATTATGCTGAAATTTAGTATTGAGCTTTCCTATGGGGAGTCCAAGAACCATGCTGTTTCTTATGTAGACCGGGGTCATTTCTGGTAAAGATGAGGAAATTGTGAAAAATGATATGTTGACAAAGTTTAGCTTGTGACAACAGTTACACGCACCACCTACATGGATCAAGTGCATGCTTGGCATGTGGGTTCCTCATAAGGGGTACATGTCCCCTTTTGTTCTGGGATGAGGTCAAATGGGGTCTGAGGTCAACTGATCTCAGAGTCTAAGAACACTGTAAACAGGATGCCAGGCCGGATCAATAACATTTGGTATGTAGCTTTGTTATAGAGAGTGCACAAACCCTATCGTTTTTGGTGTAGTAGCCGATGCTTGGGATACATTTACCTTTCCCCTCAAAATCAGTCACTCACTCACCCAGTCCCATGACTGTGGAAGTCGTCGCAAGACACGGATGACGAGGCTGACATCTTTCTTTATGGTGGTCTGTCGGGAGCCTTCTGGTGTTGTCTTTCTAGCTTCGTCTTAGTCGACTTCTGTTGTGGCCAAACCATGCACGTTTGTGTCTCTCAACTGTGGCGAGGAGGGGTTCATGGGGGTCCACCAAGCGTCTGATCAAGTTGTGAAAATAATCGTTTGTCCTCTGTT
>JAODTT010290920.1:0-13103 GCA_025400115.1 Pentamera pediparva
ACCTCAGTTTATATCGCAATTTCAACCCTCACTATTAAATGTTTGTGTTCATCAGAACTGATAAATGTGGTTATAATGCTTCAGACGGAATTAATGAAGTAGTAGTGCGCCACCATTGATTGTAACTTGCACTGAAGGCGATCACTTGCTTTGGTCAAGGAAAACAGACGCGGGGTAGATTTCCTCAGTGGTTTCCTCGGGTTTCAAGTAATTAGTTCACGGCTTCATCTTCCGATAGCGTCGAGCGCCCTCTAAAGCCCATCTGAACAAAGTTATTTACACTCGATTGGTCGGCCGACGCGGGGAAGCCGTGGCTTATTAGTTGGTTTGATCCTAAAGGCAGTTATTGCCGTAGCAGTCTCGGTGACGGCAATATCAGACCACACCGAAAGTGTGACTTATAAATAGCTCGGATATTTACGGGAATTTTAATCAAGGGGTTTTATATCCGGTATAGAACGCAGTTCAAGTGTATCAATCGTATCATAACAGAACGGCGCCGTGCCCGGGTAACATCACCGAATGTTTCGGAGTCGTTCGGGGTATTGATATTCTGGAGTTGTCATTGGACGTGTATAGGTTAAGGTCGAAATTTCCTGAATGAAATCGATAGTTGTAATAACAATTAGCGTAAGAGTCATCGGGAAAAACAACATGCGAATAGCTCATTTCTTTGTCTGATGTTGCATGCACATGGAACGACTGGTTATCGTTTATGCTGGGTGAATTGTGTAATTCCGTTTTCCTGTATCTTCCCAAGTTTACCGTAGCGGAGTTTTTCCGGATGAAGTAAAATCTTGCAAATTTCCCACAGTTAATCATACAAAGAAAATCAAAATGGAGTTTCCTATGATTTCAGTTCGATGAAGAAGAGGGAAATAACGGCAGTTTGTTTGCTTTGTATATTTCTGAAGGAAATCGCGAATAACATCTTATTTGGATTAAACTTATCTGTGTTCATCGTTTTCACTCACTGGCGGTAATTGCCATTTAATCGAGACGACGCCGTCAGTGAATCGAGGATGCCTTGTTCGTAACTTCTTGATCAATCTCTCAATGGACTTGCCTAGGGATTACTGGATTACATTCTGAGTGCGGATCGTATCTAAAGCATCAGCATTGGATTTGGATTATGACCACAGATAAGTAAGTATATTTAGGTATACCCGCAATCGTGTTAGAAACGTGGAATAATTCTTTACAATACTGAAATCAAAATTATTGAGCAACTTAGTGCTGGTAATTTTTCACGCGAAATGACGTTTTTCTGTCTGGAGAACCTAGGAAATAATTCTCCTATTGAGTAATCAATTTATGAATAATTAAATAGTGGGGTTGCCCTTATTGCGATACCAAACGGGTCTATACCACACATGTTACAATATGAACAACATAGGCTTATAGACCTAATTCAAATAGTACAGTAGATCACAGGTTTTTCCTGATCGGCTGCTTGTATTGTATGGTCGTATGGACGTATTGTGTGTTCTTTGTTAGGGTTAGAAAATGAATGAGGGATCAGGGTTAGAGTTATCCAATAAGAGAAATTCTTGTTCACAAGTGCGCATCGGCTCAGTGGAACATGTTTCAAGGTTTGTATTCATCTCACTGAGGCAGCTCTTTTGGGCAGCTCCCGAAACTAATACACACCATCGATCAATTAATTTTGGCATCAAGTTGCGGTGTCGGGAACAAGTTTATGTTGTCTCAGCGAACACCCTGACCAAAACGCAAATTGGTGGTGGGAAATATATACCCTAAGTACACGATTAGAATAATTATTCCGACACACTTGAGTAAAATCTACATTGACCACTTCGATTCACCCCAATTCACATTGAAGTGTGGTCGCATATTTATTCTCTGCAAAATCACCTTTGAATATGACGAATATAACAACATTTGTGTAGATTTGTACCATACCAAATCATATCACACTGTGACATTGCGTAGAATTGTAGCCATGTGCTGTGTTTGCATGCGACGTAATTCAGCAAACACGAGCAGTTGATCCATTGTACAAAAAACGTCGTCTCTCCCAAATCAATAGCAGCGGCGTTAATAAAACTCCCTAAACTATGCAAGTAAGCACCAATAAACATCTGCAATATTATTCGTCTTGCTCGCTAGCCGTGAAATGACTCAGGATTCCGAAATCCCTGATAAAATTGCAATGGATGGTTAGAATTTTTTGGGGAATGCTTACATGCATTGACTGTGACTGCTACTTTCGTTAAAATATCTTATGACCTATATGCTATGAGCCAGAATTCAAAATTAATAATAATAGTGGAATGAGTCAGATGGTTGGGACGATTGCCTGATATAGTTGGACCGATTGTGTTTGAACTGATGTGTTATGTAGATAGTTGTATTCATAGCTGGAAAACTGATGCGAACATATTAAGGTAAAAAATGGCAAAATGTGTAATTGTTCACATGTACAACTACGTACAGTACAGATTCAAAAAACAACGGAATTCCACATTCACATCAATCTCGCCATAACAAGATTGATGAGTCCAAAGTTTTCCAGCTATAAACACAACTAATTACATAACGTTGTCACAGTACACTGTTTGAATTGTCTGGGTTTGTTTTTATTCTTAGCCGTTGTAACACCTGTGCTCACTGGAATATTTGCAAATTCCGAAAATAGATCACAAAATCAATATATACGTAGGACAACACATGACAAATCGAAACAATAGTCTCCCATTATCGATGATTGAACAATGAATGGGGGCTTACTATTTCAATCGTTGTAAATGCATCAACTGATACTACACCAAAAGAACAATTGATTCAATTTGAAGCCAAAACCTATACACAGTGCACAAAGGAATCGTTGTAAGGTAAATGGGGATGGAAATGCTACAAAGACAGTGGCATTGTTGATGAAATATATGACTCATTGCAAAGCCAATACGAAATCAATGAAAAATGCTACAAGAAGACAGTGACACTGTTGCTAGATATATAACAAATCATGTCGATTTGACCTAAATGCTTCATCATTGTGTTAGCCTAACTTAGAGGCTTATATGACTGAAATATTTTAAAAGACAGTGACTTATTGTTAACTATAAGACTGAAATGCAGATGTAGCTACAAATGCTGCCAAAAGACATGCATCATATGTTGATAACAAATTTATATACAACTAAAAATGATTCTATGAGACGGGCGACGTCAGTATTGACGACAACAATCGCCAATATAGCTTACATCCAAAACTATCAAATGTAACTTAGGACCTAACCAAATTTCAAGGATTAGCGACGCATAATGCCGTCCTACGGACATTAGCCAACCATACATAGTCGGTTACATATGCGAGGATCGCGAAGCAATAATTCCTGGAGTCGAATATTTTCTCTGAAATTTCACCCCGAGGCGATATACAAAAAGTACACAAAATATAACTGCCAGGAAAACACATTCGCCTGGATTGGTGAAGGCAAACAACCACGGAGCTCACTTATTGCATTTTGTCAGCCACTGACTTTCTTCGAGTCACTCAATACCCTGTGACAAATTTGTTTTTTTAATAAAACCGTTCCCACCATGTGGAATATTCCCGCTTGTACCGCTTTGCTGTCAAATCTCATCTGATTCGTCTACGTTGGAGGTGGCCATTTAAAGTTGAATGTAGGTTGAATATTCTTACGCTCAGGGGAACTGATTTGTATGCAGACACCACTGAAGTAATTTATAACACAGTGAAGGTAGCGGTCAAAAGAATAAAAAGAATCCAACGACCACGTCGGAGCGCCTGGTCATACATTTGGTACAGATGGGAGGCAATTATAGACTGATGCATCCCCGCAGTCAGTGTGAACGAAAATCGATACACGTCTTCAGAATCCGGCTACATTCTAGATTGAATGAGGAAATCGAAGAAGCCTCGTGGGATTTCTCAGTGGGAAATGTAGCGGGTATAGGTTTACAGGAACGAAATTAAAGAGAAAACGAGATTGGAAAAGTCGTTTCAATTTACCAGTAAAAATGCAAATATTGCGAAAAATCCAATTGATTTGGATTAATCTGACAGTCGAGTGGCGTGTCACAGAATAATATGGCATGCAGCATTGATAATGTGTCACAAACAACAGTGATTGCATTTTCGCTCTTCGAATACCTTATACTACAGCTATTCACACGTTCACTCGTGAATCCTGTACCGTTTGAGATATATGAGTTGGTGTAGGCTTATTTCCTCGCGTCCTCAAAACCTGTCTACACGAAGAAGGAATAACTTGAAAACAGTTCAACGTCCGTCATGGGGCTTTTCTTTAGGATAAATTGACAGTAATAGAGTAGGGTAAACTCAGCTAAAGAATCATCACCCGGCAGTTGCCGTCATCTATAACAACAAAGAACTGACAGTAAACAATGCTAAATGTAAATATTTTGAGTTGAACGGAAAACTGAAAAACAGGTACATCTTTACTATACGTTTGAAATTATTACGGTCTAACCATGTTCTATTCTCATTAAAAAAATTACGATAGGCCTACTACTAATTCCAATCACTTCTTCCTTTCACCTCCCTAAAAATGCCTGTCAACTTGAGACATGTCATTCCACTCCTTGCTATGCCTGATCCTCCCCATTTGCTGTCCATCCATGGTCTGCTCAGTAAGCATACACATCACCAGTTATTCGTCCCTAATTTGATCAATACAATGTTGTGTGTTTGATGCTTCGGATTGACCCTCCGCTCCGCTAGACGACTTCCATATTGTTCGAAATTACCGAGGCAGCGAGTCTTCCTCCCTGCAATACGCAGCATCCTGCAATTTCGCATAGACTATAGGAACGTGCCAATATTCGTAACGTTGTGTTAAAAGTTGATTAAATTGCATCTTTTGTCCCTTTCTCCAATTAATTCGATTACTGCGAATTTAAACCTGATACATTGCCTGCACAAGCCCCCGCGAGGCTTCTTCAATTACTTCATTGAATCAAGAATGTAGCGGCCTTCCAGGCAGGTATATCGATTTTCCTTCATTGGGGCTGTAGGAATGTTTCAATCTATATCGCAGTCATCCCAAATATCGCCTGGCGCGATGCAGTCCGACGCCCCACTCACTTCTCGTTCGTTTCGCGCGCGCTGCCTCTTGCAGTGAAATAGATTACTTTAGCGGTCACAATGTCTGCACGAGTATCATATCTCGAGGCGTAATATATTCAACCCATATTCATCTCTCGAACGGGGGGTTGCCAATAAATTAAATATTCGTCAGCAGAGCCATCCATGAAAGTTATATTGTTTGGCAAATGAATTGGCTTTTGAGGTATAATTAGGTACACATCTTGAATAAGAAACAGCGAACATTGTTGGTGCTTCGCAAGAATTCACGAGGATTTAATGTGTGTTCTCTGATATATTGGATTTTAATAGTCAAATAAAACGAACGAATGGATCGTCCTATTTTAGTAGATATCGCTTTGTATGGTATTCCTACCATACTTAAAAGTAACTTTAGTTAAACGTTTATGACGATCAACCTCCCAGAGATGTGTCAACTGCTGGCGGTTCTATGACTATTAAAGACACCAACTATTAGCGGAACGTTTACCCGTCCAGAATGTTGCCAACTGGCTATTCTATATAAAACTGTTGAAGTAACATATTATTAGATTAACATACAAATGAACTGAGTAACTGTTGAATTTGTTAGTGATGATTCGTCAATAACCTACGCTAAAAACTGATATACAATAATATAATAAAAGCATAGTATAGCAGGTGAGTTTGTGGTCATGTGCAGTATTCATGCCGAGTTTCTACCAGAGCGACGGCGTCATTACAGATTGCATTAAAGCGCGTCTCGTCAAAGAGTTATTCATATCACTCTATAGTTTTCAAACATGTCCTCACTGGGTCACGCATGGGTCGAAACTGTGATTAGCCCACCGGGAACGTCAGTCGCGTCAAGTAATGTTCGGTAGAATGTGACGTGACGTTACTCCTACAAATGTGCTTACACACTTTAGAAACGCTCTAGTCAAATTGACCAGAATTGCCACGTACCGAATCTTTGACTAGATTTAGTTCATATGACTATTTTCCAAACTAATCATTTTCTTATCGAAATCGAACCAAATCCGTGGCACGTGTATCCGAGTCAATTTGACTAGATCCCTTTAAAGTGCAGCTGCCTTGTGCGCTAAATCCTTCTTTGTCCCGAGTTATTTGTGGGAAAGCGAGAGCGTCGATGCATAGCGCGTGGAAGCACCAATTGGCATCAAAGGGTTATGTGATAATGGTGATAACTTGTCCCTGCTCAGTGATAATTGATTAGGAAGTGGAGGCAGTGTTCGCGCTAAGGCATTTTAAGTGGTTTTTTCGAGAATCCCACCCAAAAAATATTGGTACCCTCCCACTTCAGATTTTTTCAATATCTCAGCTAAAATCGACATGATTTTGATGGGAAATCCTTCCCAGATTGTGAAAATCCCTCTCCTGAAAAATCTTAGGAGGGAATTTCCTCCCAGATTCAATTCCTCAGCGCTCACACTGAGTGGAAGTGATTTATATTAATCCTTCTCTCATTTCGTAGGATGAACATATTTTATTTATAGTATGTACAATCAACGTACATGGTGTATGATCAAAATAGTTATCCTGAGCATTAGGGAGGTTATATCACAAAAATAAATTGGTCAAGAATGCAAATAAAACAAACCTAAACATGGTAAACATGTATAGTATTTGACCCACCCGTCCACCAGCTGACTACAATCATAGCGGTATGCGGATATTGTCAGTCAATTGCCATTGTCTTATTTGCTTAAAAGGCGTTTCTCCTCCCAAATGACCTGTTGTACGTCTTTAGGAGGTACCGATGAACACTGCTTTGATTTTAGGATTATTAAATTAAGTACGCACTTGGCTGGCATCACACATGAGTGACGACGACGTATTATGTTCCATATTTCTTTTGGCGCAATTCTTCAGGAAAAACATGTTTTATCATGCCACTCTCGAGTAGCTGAACGCGAACAAACATGGTTCACAGCTCTTTGCGATAAATAATTAACCAGAGACATCCTTTCCGAGTGAATGTGTTCAGACCAAATGCTGACTAAATGATCTTCAACCGCCGACCGTATTGACTCCTGTGAGTGTTTGATGAAAGAATAACAGCAAGAGAGACTCATAAGTCGGAATTGAAACTTTCATAAGTTTGCCCATTATTAGTTTTTGCAAAAAATGTATAGGATTCAATCTCTATTTACGATTATCTGGTTATATTTACTATTACGCCGCCTGTTCTAAGGCGGAGTCGGAGTCGGCAACGAAATCTAAAATGAGATGGGGTTATAATGAAACAGGTCATTTTCAAAGCTGGTGAAGAGTTACCATTTTTCTCTTTCAAAATAGTAACATTAGGATTTGTCCGTCATGCTATGACATAGTCCCAAACCCATCCCAAAAAAGTCTCAAAATTAAACTCATATACAACTCCGCTCCGAAACGAGCAATGGTTTCACCCATCTGTCAACAATGTTGATTCATGAGCTAACTTTTTCAGATGCAGAATTTAGTGAACCTTCTCGCAATGGTACACTAAGTGACCAGAGTAAGATTATCTCTAAGATATATGCCTCAGACCAGTAGATTAATTGACCAGGAACGAAAATCTTCCGAAATTGAACGAATAATAAAAGTAGGGTTATTTTGTCTTGCTAATGTCTGAACTGAGTGTTGTTATAGTTCTATTCTAATCCGCAAATTTCAGCAACCCTGGATCTCGAATTTAACTTTTCCTTTCTACATATCAAGACGAAATAGTGTAACCATGTTAGAAAATATTTCCAGAAACAATACCACCATTTTCTAGTGATTTGTTCTGTCAAATTTGTGTGATTAGCATGTCCAGGCTACCCAAAACCTGAGAAGCCTAAATTCGAACGTTATCAATTGAAAAGTCAGAGTACATCTAGAATCCAATGAAATCTGGAGGCATGCATTTCTGTTGCAAAATGTCTAGCAGGCTATTGTTTATCGTAAAGGCATTAATGTCAGCATGATGTATTTGTGGGAATCGTATCCATCCTTGAGTGTATGACCACCACAACTTGTTTCTAACAGCTTATCTTGCATAGATATTGAGGCGAATCCGTTCGAAGTATAATATCGCTTACTCGAACAGAACTTCACTCTTACAACTGATCCAACTTACTACCAGCAGTGCGGATAAATACTTAAGGGAATTCCATGCACTGAGTGGACGGTCACTTGATTGTATACACGAATGGCAGTGGCAGTGTTGACTGTTACTAACTAACATAACTGAGTGGATATCAGTAAAAACACTGATGGGTGGAGTTGGAAATATCAATACTTCAATTTATTTACCACCTGTTGGTTTCAGACTCGTAACAATGAAAACATATTACACGTTTAACAGAGAAACCAAAGTTGTGTTCCTTGCTTACAATGAAACCAGTCGTGCGTAGATTTTACAACGGTTGCCGTGATCGGCAGTTTGCATTGAATATAACCGATTGTATTCATTGTTCGGGTTAGGAATTAGGGATCACATTCAACCAATACGGAACTTCCTGCCAAGAATATGAGCATTGACCCCGATGAGACCGCCTGGAATCATTGTAGTAATCACAGTATATATTCTCATGCACAGTTTTAGGTGCCCTTTGTTGTCATCTATGTGTTGTCACTATGTCTATGCGGTTCCTTCAAAATAATTTTCTCAGGTTTAACAGAGAGACGAAAAATTGTTTCTTCGCTACGTATGGGATGACTAATTTTGTGTTCATAACATAGAACAGGCGTGTCATTTATTCCGATCTGTTTGGCTGAAGCTGTCGCAGTATTCAATTAAGTTCATTCGTGTATTAAAATGCATACATGCATTCGAGTAAAAATTGAAAATATGGCAAAGTAGGTTTTCCACAGAAATGTACGAAACATGTTCACTTTTGTTTCGTTTGGGTCAGTATCAGACATTTTTTGTGAGGTAATGTTGCTTACCACCAGACACACCTAATAAGTACCGGTATGTTTCGCTTCACTATTCGTAAGATAACAGAAGTCAATGTGCAAAAAAGAAACACCTTGCAACACTTTTGTGAGGATCCAAACTCACAGAACAATACCTACTTTAATCAGTCTCGTTGAATTGAAGTCAGATATTATATTTCATGTCATACACGCTTTCAAAATACAGAATCAATTTTGGTCCAAAATACAAATTTGTAACAAATGGGAATTCACTCAACCACAAACTATGATCTCTTTTGTATGCTTTCGATCATAATTAAAATATCATTACAAAAGTACGCTTGGACATACAACCCAATAAAAATGCCAATTAGTAAACGTGCAGCCAGTCTCATATGCATCGAATCACCCATTTGATATACATCAGGTAGAGCAACGTCAATGGAGAAGACCTTGACCGTTCGCAATATATCATAGGCTGCCAATGCGAATGGGACACGTTCAACTCTAATAACAACAACGATTACTGCCATTACGGAATATTCTTTTGAAACAGTAGACCTACCTTACCTTGAATGTGTTTATTTATGAGTTATGGCTGTTAATGACATATCGGCATCTCCCATCAATTTAACGACGATCCTGCAATTTCAGCTACGGGGCTGGAATCATCAACCGAAGAATTCCCGCTTTTGTGCTTGGCATTAACATTTCGCAGAAAACACACCAGCCTCGCATATTGATCGATGATATCACGCCATCCGAGTGCGTGAGGCTGATCTAAAAACACTCGAATTAGAGCGCAACCATTAGTACGAGACTTACTTCGCCCTGTGAGGATAGCCATTGCTTTGCCTGTTCGACCCACAGTATAGATCCGTAGCTCCGTCTCCAGAGATCCTTCACCGTTCTTGAGATTCATCACGGAATTCTAAATAGCGTTGTTACCTCCACAATATCTCAATTCGGAGCATATGGTCAAATTTAGGGCACTTCGACCAATAGGATCATAATTATATTCGAGCAGGAGAACATAATAACACAAGCGTAATCTCTGGAGCTGCAAAATCTCATCGCCAATGACGCGCAATTCATTTGTTTATTTATCTGTGTTCAGTAACTATTCAGCTGGTTCGGCCTTCGTAATTTTCAAATATCCCCAAAACCGTCGAGATATGCGATTTGACATTAGATGCACATTACCCCACGGAAATGCTCGACATTACTAAAAAAGTAATCCACATACAATTTCAGGGACAGACCTGTGACTTTTACTGCGCTACAGCATGTGACAAAATACGTCCAAGTACGGGATTTGACCCAAAATGCTGTTTTCCCACATTCCACATTCCCAATATTCATCCGATTTTCAGTGGAATCATTCAGTCATCGCAATCTTCGGATATATTGTAAGCAACTGGTTTCCTCTTGATTGTTTTTCCAATATATTTTTATCATTTTTAATTGATCATTGATCATTTTCGACGTGTGTGCTTCATAACAATTAAGCATTGAGTAGGCCTACAGTTCGAACATCGGTCATTCCTGATTGCAGTAATCTGAATACGTTGAAGAGGCTCTGTCTGTTATCCGGGAACCAGGCAGTCAGTAGAAGAGAGATTTTTCAGAATCAGACATACCTGTGTGGGTGACTGACTCTACAATAGTTTCAAACGCATGTTCTGCATCTCTTCGGCATTGTAATGATATATAAAAATTTGTCGACTCGAACTGGATCGAATGAGAAATTTGATTTGAAATTAGAGGTACAATTTCGTACGATATTTTAAATTTACTTGTTTAACAAATAATTCATATTTTTTAACTTTTTGCGGACGACTCTTAATTAGCTCTATCGTTTCACGAGCGTGCAATGTAATGTTGGAAGTGTAGATCAGCATTGCTCGGATATTTATTTCAACAGACAATCATCACTGCACTAGCGCTAAAACCTAATTTAATTTTGCACCCTAATACACACCAACCATCCAATACGCTGTTCGTTTATTGATGCTAATGCGCCCGAGGATCTGCATTGGAGAGAGAGGGAGAATCGAAGCATAAGGGTAGACTAATATAAAATAAACATCCCCTGTTTATCTACCTCAGATTCAGTTGATGAAAATTTGTCAAGGGCAAGATGGGTGTCACTGTTCGAAAGTAATTTATATCAACAATCTATCAATCAAATAACCTCTTTCGCAAAGGAAGGCGCATATAGATAGAAAAATAAATAATTCCTCTCATTTTTTGGCTAGCCCACACTCTGCTACACGAAGAACTGATCGCATGGGCTGGAAGGCAGAGGATGTCGTTCAGCTCCACAACAATAAGATACCTACACTTGTACAATACATTATAGTTTTGCCGCGAGATGCAAAGTCGCCCGTGGTGTCATCAGTCCATTGTGACACTGTGGGTTTTCGCTCTAATAGCCCTATAGAATTGATTACATCTCCAATATCAATTTCCCAGCAAGATGCCTGTCCACGATAGCCCTAATGGATTGGGAATGGCTTAGTAGAGAATGTAGGGAACCAACTGCAAAATAGCAGCAGAGAATAGTTGGCTAAAAATCAATCTCCTCTTGCTAAGGGAATTCGACCACGACGAAGCAACAATTTAATGGGAAATTTAACCAGTAATTGGTATTTCTTGGCTCGTGATCAGAGCATAAAGCATTTCCCTAAATGTGTGTACACGGTGTATTACATGACGGAGTGCAAGATGTTGATGTTTTCGTGTAAGAGCCCTACTTCTCCAATAAGCCAATACGAAAGTTCACATATTTGCATATATACAATGGATACTATTCTATTTTTGGATTCCATTTTCGTTTCCGCAATGCCACTAACGGGAGACTGCGTAGCCTGCATGTATCGATTGCCAAGGACAGTGACGAGTTTACGTTATCTGAAATCGAAACAAATGGAAACAGCGAGACGACCTCTTTTCTTTTCGGCATTATTATGAAAAGCACATACGTTGATTGAGCGAATGTTTTAGAATATGATGATACGGGAGTATATTTTTGGTTGTTTTGAACGTATCGTGATATCATTGCTGAAGAGTGCATGATTCTGAATCAATCGTTTTCTAAGCTATAAAATGATTGGAAAGACGGTCTGAATTATATAGAAGACAAATTGATCGTGTTACTGTACTTCCCTGGAAAACATGTACCAAATGTACTTGCAACGAATAGTGTCTCATCCAAGTAACTGACTAACTAACGTAATTGGATCGCTAGATGCACATACAAATATTATAATAAGCAGTCGCAATTGCGACAGTCACCAACCCGACAATCTCTCTCGGTAGAGGTCACGGGGTCAAGGTTCTCTGATACATCTAACAGAGCCCGTAGGATCTAAATCCAATTCGAATTAACGCTACCCGTCCAATCCCCGGAACTGAATTTACCCGCATCATATTTGTATTAATAAACCGCCAAGACGTCGTCGCCCTTCCGATGCAGTTTATTAGAAGTCGCTTCACTTAATCGTACTTAATCACGAATTGAACCTTCCCAATTTGATCTAAACCTGCCCATGGGAAATTAAAATGGCAACACGAGAAGCGATGCATAGAAAGTATTGTGGCATCACATACATAGCCCTCAAAATTAACCTTTCCGATTAATGAAATATGCCATATTATTCATTACAAGTGAGTAGAAGGGGAAAAGTGTTACGTTTGCTTCAGATTGAACCTCCCAACGTATGCTTATATGGCCCCCATAAATTTCCAATTACCTGTCAATGATTTTATTGAAATTTATGACCGATCTAAACTGTTTCGAAGAAACCCTTGTCATTTCGAATTAGCAAAATTCTAGAGAATGTTGGCTATTGTATACGTTCGCACTAAACTATGGGCGACCCTGTGAACATTAATTGTTGTTTGCATATGTATTACGTGTCATTTTTTTATTGTCGCAATAATTCGAACGTCCACATCTAACATTTGTGTCAGTGTGCGTGTGTTCTATGTCGACTCGTTCATCCAGCAAGAAAGCATAGGTGAGGCAGCACTCTTTGAATTATCATTATAAATAATAATGGGGACTTGATAGAGCGCCCGATGCAAAAGCCTCTAAGCGCTTCACAGGCCTAAAGACGAAAAC
>JAODTT010292030.1:0-13100 GCA_025400115.1 Pentamera pediparva
CAGATTTAAAGCCAATAACTCCATGTAAAAAAGTATGTATTTAGTTTTATCAACATTCAGAGAGAGTTCAGGAGTTTGCTATTTCCCGTACACCATAATGTGACAATCTTGACAAGAGAATGTTGTGATCTATAGTGTCAAATGCTTTTGATAGGTCAAGAAAAAGGCCGATTGATTGTTTTGTATGGAAACTAGCATTATAAAGTTGATCGATAACATCAACGAGTGCTAACTCTGTAGAATAGCCAGACCGAAACCATATTGACAGCTACTTATTATATTATCCATGTCTAGGAACTTATATAGCCGGCTGAACACTAATCGTTCAAGAATTTTGGAAAAACAGGCTGGTGAGAATGGAAATAGGACGGTAATTACTGACATCTTCAGTGTCGCCATTCCTACAGATAGGTATTATTTGGCTATGTTCAGTTGATCAGGAAAGACCAAGTTAAAAATATGAGTAAGAGGTTTTAGGATGAATGGGATAGCCCATTTTACTATATGAGGTTTAAATTGATCAATGCCATCACTGTTATTCGATTTCAGAGATTTGAGTGCTACACTGGCTATTCCTTCTTCACAAATTGGAAAGAGAAACAGAGAAGCAGCAACTGGATTGTCCATATATGCATCTGTGGAGATAGGCGAACTGATATCTCTAGCGAGCGAGGGCCCAACATCTACACGAAAATCATTGAATGCATTAGATATCAGACCATCATCTGTGATGGTATCATTATTGGTTGTTTTGATTTAGTCCGGATAATTGGTTGTTTTCTTTCCATCCAGTACATCATTTATTATATTCCAGGTACCATTCATATTTTTCCTATCATCATTAAACTGCTGAAAATGATAATCCTTCTTCGAAATCCGTCGCAAATGGGTCAATTCATTGCGGAAATTTGAGTAATCAGACTTTTTTGTGCAGATGGATCTTTTTTATAAGCAGAGCTCGTTTTTCGTTTTGAGTGATTTCAGTGTCCTGAGGTAATCCAGGGAGATCTCTTGCATCTATTTTTTTTCACCTATAGTCCTTAGCAATGGAAAGCTTTCATTATGAGCATTCGTAAATGTTTCACAAAACTTATTATAAGCCTGATTTGCATTATTGTCATTCAGCACATTGCCAATTCTTATTTTTCAATTGGTCTATAAATTTAGAGATATTATCTATCAAGGAGTGATTTTCCTTTTTGTGTGTTACGTGCGGTTGCCAGATCCCCTTTCATGAAAATCGGAAAGTGATCAGTAAGATCTGTCAAAAGAAAACCACTTTCTTCAAATTAGTACCATAGTCGACTGACATTGCTGTATTAGTTAAAATATTGTCAATTTTTGATGTCGAAGTATCTGAGATATGAGTAGGTTTTGTAACTTCTGTAGAAAACCCACTTGATATTATATTGTTCACTAATTCAGATGACTTGTTATTCATAATATTGACATTGAAATCCCCCAGAATGGAGCAGTCTTTCTTTTCATTAGCAACAAGCGACATTATATTTTCGATATAGTAAATGAAATCAGTGATTACACCATTCGGAGGTCGATAAACGATGCCAACTACAATCTTTCACTTCGTATCAGGACCTTTCAGCTCAATAAATAGGCTCTCAACAGAGTTATTGAAGGCTAACAGATCTGGGCGTCTATTATAGACAAGTTCGTCACGGACAAAAAGACAGATTCCTCCACCCTTCTTATTGCAGCTATGATTTTTGATGAGGGAATAATGCTGCATGTATATGCGATTTCTAGTATCATTGAACCAAGTTTCGGTGAAATCAATGATTGCGAAGTCGTGTTCCAGCAATGTGAGGTTTTCATCTATTCGACCAAATTTTTTATTTAAACTTCGACTGTTCAGGTGGAACAGGTTGAAATTTGAATATTGCTAATCATTGAATTCATCGATGTTATATTATTTGCGAGAATGTTTCATCAGGATTAAAATATTCAGTGTCATTTGCACTTGCAGAAACATTATTTGTGGAGCAATAGATACCCAGTCCTAGGTGTGCTGTGGTCAAATCATTATCACTCAAAGTATAGGAGGGAAGTGCTTCCGCATCAGTTGTATCGTTCACTTTGGTTCCATTGTCAGTATCACCTACAATTAGTACATGTAGTAGTTCTGCGAAGTGCAAACAACGTTGCTTGCACGAATAATATGACTATGAGATTTAGGCCTCGAAGACATGGGATACGGGAAGGAAGGAAGAACAAAACAACAAAGATATGTTTCCTAAGCAGTAAGATGATGTGCAAGAGAAGCAAGAGAGACGAAGTGATACGAAGAACAGCGTCGAAGCGCGTCAGATTGTAGGCCTATCCCGTCTTCCAAGGAGAGGGCAACTACGGGTGCCAACATGAGCATGGTCGTTGCCAAATTGTGATAACGGCAATGGTAATATGCTCATCGAAGCGTAATAAATTTTATATGAGAGAAGATGCCGCAAGTCATGATAATCATGTGTCACTGGAATGTTGGACTTCAAATATAGATTTAGACGGGTTTCTATATGTAATAATTATAGGAGCAATGGTTACCAGCTCTTCTGAATGATTCAATACAACGCTTCCCGGAATTCCAGCTGTATGACATTCTCAATTGTTAAATACGTACCAGATGGCAGGATCTTGGCTTCTATGACTGGTATCTCGACCTTCTTCCTGCTGGTAGAGATCAGCTTGTCAATCGTGAAAAGGATCAGAGGAGCTAGGAAGTACTTGTGGAAGTCCGGATTCTGCACGAGCCTCGCGCTACCGTGGACGATGCAAAGAGCGTAAAAGAATACGTAGAGCTGATGAGATGTCCAGAAGAACCTGAAGACTCTTCGGCGGGCGTACTGAGTGGCAAATATGTACATTACCGCCATCACCATCACAAGTAGGACACCCGAGACACCTGCAATAAAAATCTATTTAGTTCTCATGGAGAAGGAGGAACCATTCGCCACATAATGTCCAACTTAAAGCACGAAGAAATGCGGAACGATGGAGGACGTGTTTTTAGACAGCCACTAAACGTACATAGATCCGACATCGCATCGCATTGCATCACATAATGTACATAACGTGCGTAGGTGGAAATTGTTTTTCTGTCGGCCGTAAAAGTGACGTACGCCCTCGCTCTGCTCGGTAGGAGTAATGTATTTCATTATAATCGATCTGTAACAATGAGCAACTTGAACCATATATATCCTGCCACAGCAAAAAAAGAAAGATACATCGTTGAAGAGGCAATGTCGTCTCACAACACCCGGCGAATAATAAACGGTTCCGTTTGCATGACGTCACCACGAGAAGTCGTCTCCATAGTAACTCATTTTGCCTCAACATTTCACAGTGACGTTGGGCCTACACCGTTCCGATGTCGAATTGTACTGAGAAGATTTTTTCATCGTGACGTCATGCAAACGACGCTGTCGTCTCTCCACCGGTTGCTAACTTGTTACCAGTCGATATTACCTCTTCAAATGATATTGAACTCTCTCGGAGATGACCACTCGCCAGGGTGCTGTGCACTTTAGAGCTTTTGAATAAAACGAAACAGTGATCACTACATGCATGGGAAAACCCTCGAATGCGACAGATGCGTTCACAGACAAATACCACGGGGCGCCGTGGTGTTATCTGCCACTCAATCACCACTGTCGAACGATCTCGGATTTGAATGCACATTAATCTCTCCTGCAGCGCCAACAAACGCTGTAAATATAGCACTAACCTGTGACAGTTGTCCACACCCAATTGTAGAATTTCGGCAGTTCATTCGTCCTGCATAAGGTGGTGTAAAAGGAAGAGCAGGTTCGAAAAAGTGAACGGAAGTTTGGGATTCAACTATCAGATTTCAACGAAAAAAACCTTGACCGCTGTTGTCCCTAATTGACCTTTGACCTCACCCCACCCCTGAAACAACAACGGAGGAGCTGTATACTCATTGTACAAACTGCAAGTGAGAATTTTTTAGCCACGCATGGTCGTCTCCTCGCCTGAATAAAAAATAAAACATGTGACATCATTAACTGTGCACAGATGTCCTGTAATTCCCCAAGTTATTTAGAGAAACCGGATTGGACCGGACCAATCGTTGTCGGACGCTCGCGGCTCCAAAAGGTTATTATTTCGTCATTTTATATGATATGGCATTCGACACTATCCAAAAGCAACAAGGGTCATTTAGGCTACTCATTATGGAGTATTCACATACCATGGAAAAGACCTATTCACCTAGTAGAAACGAAGCAACACACGCGCACGTGCGAATAATAAATACAAACATACATGAACCCGACATTCTACGATGTTTCCATGGACATGATTTTAGCGACAAAACGGAGATAAGAACTGAAATCCCCAGCATCTGACGGGCTTCCTCTCGCTCACCCGAAATCTTTAAAGTTGATGTGCTGATGGTGGAGTGCGTTATTGGCATTATATTACGTCAGCAGTATTAAATGTTTTCACAATTCAGACGGAACATTTCAGTCCAATGTTCGATATTTTGCTGGTCTAATTAAAAAATGATTACCTATGGGGCACTGCTCTCATGAGACAAGTGATGTCTTCCGCTGGCTGGGCAGTAAGCGTCATGAAATTCCAGAAGTGGCCAACTGTGTGAATCACTGTGGAAGTGGGAAAATTAGTCGTCAATTTCAACCCTGTCCTGTGTTTTTTCTTACAATCGTGGTGGACACCTACTCACTAAATACACAACACAAATTGCATTGTATAAAAAACAGAAACCTTGAGGATTGTATAGTTGAAAATCATATGCAACAAGGACACGTGTGAACTCGTTCATTTTGTCGAAGGCGGCATAAATGTTTGACTGGATGTGTTCATAGTTAGCGAGTCATGAATAACACCATTGTCGTTGCATCATTTGATGAAACCACAGGAAATTCATGATTGTCAGTGATGGACACTCTTTAGGATTGGAAGAAGGTATTAAGTGATCGGCAAATGTAGAGTTCGAACAATGAGCAGTCACAGTAGAACTACAGATCTCGCAATGAGCTTTTTTCATGGTGAAGAGGATGAATTCACACAATGCTCAGCATGGGTGCAGACCTGGAAACTAAAAAATCATCGGCGGCGATCATTAATAAGGTCAGAGAACAAGGCAATGCCCCTGCAGCGTGACCACAGCGAGAACGTATATCATACGCAGACGGCATCATGTTAATTGCATACCCCCTCATTTTGAGCGATCGGAAAAAAGTACCTTCATACCTGGTTACAAGTGAACTCGATCCTACCACATTTGGATGACATACTCTTGCATTACCCAATAATGTTAAATTGCTCCACCTGCTATTTGTAATAACAACGGGATAACGAAAACTCTAGGCTAAAAGGGTTTGCCCAGGGGCTCATTCGCGTGGCAATGATATCCCAACACTGCATCCCTGCAGGTATTCTGAAAGTTTGAATCTAACTGCTTACCGGAGAAGACCAGTGCCATGTAGGCAACGATCTTGTGGAATTCTAGGGAGGAGTCAATCGGAATGTATTTGCTGAAGAACGTCTCCCTCAACTTTGTGATGAAATTACGACTGACGGTGACCAGCAGGGTTGCTAAGGTGAAGGATTGCGCAGCCCCAGCAGCTCGGGTTATTGACAGTCCCAGGCCCGTGACTGCGCGCATCCCCTTGTGTTCACTCTCAAACGTATACACTGTGAAAATAACATATTGGATGAGATTCAATGATGGTTATACTATAATATATCCATGGAATCAATTTGGCAAAACTAAACTCGAAAATGACAGCTCCGGATTGACTTATCATATATAGAGAGACGCTGAAAGCCCCTAACTTGCAATCAGAGCTCGGGAGACTTATGTTGCAGTTCTGAACGCGGGAGGATCGTTTAGCTTTGGAAAAAGACTAAAATAACACGCACACAATTTGTTTCCAGTTGTGTCGTGACTACTACGAAGTCACGATCGTAAGTCCGTAGTAACTTGAATGGAAGATACGATAAGTTGCTATTACTGTCGTTAAAATGTCATGTTGTGCTGATCGCTAAGGATACATGGAAAGGTGAAATAGGAAGAATGTCACATTCGTTTGTTTATTCATTTCGTTCATACCAATGCAAGCCTCAAATAAAAGTATGAACAGGATACTAGAGGATACAATTAATGTTCATCGGTCTAGTAACCCGAGATGAAATACTTAATACAGCTATATACATAGCCCGTTCAGTCACTTCAGTGGACGGACAGCGGGCTCCGTATACCCGGGGTCCATAGCAAGCATTGCGTGGCCACCGTTGGAGAGAATAATATAAACTTTTCTGTCGGCATTAATAATTCACAAATCACCTTATTACAGCAAGGGGTCTTGTTTCTTGTTCTCTGGTTTTGATTTCGCTACACATTATATCTAACGGTTGTGCATGAGCAGTTTGCGATGAGACTTTGCACCCCAAGAGCCGGACAGTCTACAGTAATCATTTAGGCACATGTTACACCGAATTCCTCATTTTTTTTGTCATATTATTTGTGGCTATATTCGACTCACTGTAGAGTTTGTATCCAATGAGACCGGTGAGAACCAGGCAGTAGGAAAACATGCCGAATATGTGTGACATATGATTGTCGGTGTAGGTAAGGTACGCATTTAGCTTCCGCTTCCATGGACTTTTGGGATACTGCCTTTTGATGATCTTTATCGTCAGGTGGTCCCCGGATGGATGACGGTTGTCTTTCCTAGACAAGAAGAACAAAGTATATACTCATACAAACATTTCAATTGGAATACGCAGACTCAATCATTACAAGCACGTCGAATACAATCCACCGGATTACACATACAGCCCTGCTTGGCTATAGCAACGTGACGTAATCAGTATGGTCCTCGGTATTTTGGACGACAGAAACGGCTGACTGGAAGGGTTAGATCGGAAAAACACATTAACGATGGAACGGTGTTTCGCTTGTGTCGGAAAATTACAAACTTCTATTTCCCAACGAGTGACGCCTTCACACTGACGTTGAGAGCATGGAAAAACCGACGAGCCGACCCTGGTGACATAACTTCGTTAGTGGTGAACGTTTACTACTTGTCCACCGAAAATTAGGTGCGTGGCAGAGACGAACCTTTCTTCAATGAAAAGAGGGAAGAGAGTGAGTACTAAAGCCTCTGAAGTTGTTTGGTTTCCTAAGCTATACTCTGGCGTTTACCTTTCTTGCGAATTGCTCCGAAGACGCCAACGCCTGGGCTGCTCCGATAGCAGCGACGGCTGATCTTCCCTTGTTCGTCGCGTGAGATCTGCAGGAATTATTTTCGATCGGCGACGGTCACTCGACTCTGTGCGTACAATTGAATCAATATTTATTCATTTATTTCAATGTCATCATAATGTTGATATATGCTGTTGACTACAAGTTGAATATCCTAATTTCTCTGTTCGTCAATACAGAAAAAAAAATATTTTGGCAGTGTAATCTTACAGTTTTTTAGTTGTTCGTCTGAAGTGATCGACTCTCCTATGTAGAGAATAAAGGACGAACTAGCAATATATGTTGGTGTGTCTCCTTGTTGAACAATTCAAAGCACAGTAACCCATGCTGTGCTTGAATTCATCAAAACATATTTCAAATAGAACATTTCAAACAGCAAACACCTCTAGCAAGTGATGGTCATATTATAAAATGATTGAACAGTGTACGAAAAACGACGTAACGAATAATGAAAGTCGTATCTCTCACCTTGGATTTTGAGGGAGGCGTTCCCCAGGTCTTCCATGTGGTCCGCCATAAGTTTCTGGAAGTCGTCGAAAGTGAGGGCGTCCTTGTTTTCAAGACCAGCGTTTATGAACATGGCCGAGATAGCCTCTTGCACTTGCTGCTCCTCCATGGAAGTCTGAGCCATCTCTAGAAGCGACCTGTTGAAGTTCGATGGAGATAATGCAAAGTGTTTTACATGCTCAGGATGTATGATCCCAGGAAAATGAGAATAACCTCGGCAAATGGAAATTGCATATAGAAGGCTCCTAAACACTGCCAATAAGATTGAATACCCTTGACTGGGCATATAAAGTATACAACGCCCGGTCAAACATCAAACCAACATCAAGGACACAGGGAGTTTCCTGATCCTATACCATAGTGTTATCCTATCCCCGAGTCAGCACTCACCATGTGTAGTCACCAAAAAATTGTAATCACTAATGAAATGACGAACGTGGGCTGATATATCATTGGCGCAATGGTGTCAGGGAACACAAGAATATTTCATCAAGGAGTTTGGTGGATTCCAAGAAGCTACTCACTTCAACATGCCTTCCAGTTCTTGCCGCGACAACATCCCAGATTTGTCTGTGTTGTACATGTTGAACATCATCTGTAACTTATCTTCCGCTTGACCTAAAACAATGATGAAAGTATTTGGCAACATTTCTGGAATATTCGTGCCAACGTTTGGCGATTAATGTAGCAGAAATATCGGTTCGGTTCTTTATGATCATAAACATATACTCCGCGGGTCCAAGTGAGGTACATACCGTGTAACAAAACACAATGACGTAATGCATATAGAATACACAAAGAGGTTACGCTTTGGGAGATTGTTCCTTACGACAGGCTGGATAATCTGGAAATAGGAATATCCACTGGATATTCCTATTTCCAGTTACAACCCCAACTCACAGCGAGTGCTAGTTGTAGTGGAAGCTGGCCACTTCCACTTCCGAAAATCTCTAGTTCATTTGAACACAGCATGAACTTCAAAAGTATTACCTATGCTCACTTTAGCGAATACCTGTAGGTGTGCTATGCATTCAGCATTTGGAGACAATGTACGCACCTCACACAATAATTGCTTCATATGCTCATTTCAACAACCAAAAATCTTCCTACTATCGGTCTGTAACGCATTCAGCAATGGAAGATAATGCACGTACCCTCAGCAAATATGACTGTCACATCGATAAACTCCCTGAAAGAAATAGTCCCGTTCTTGTCTTTATCGGCGAGCTCAAACATCAGATCGACAAACATGGACTCCTTTGTCAACCTCAAAATGTCGGCAAACTCATTCTTAGTCATTTCGGTTGAAAGAATTTCTCTCCTCTCGGACTCTTTGTATTTATCCTCCATAGCAACGTCTGGCTCGAATGCCTGTGAGCACATGATAGAGAAAATACGTTGCAACTATTGTCCTATCACCCTTACAAAGTTACCTTTCAAAGAGGAATGCTACAATCTAGGTATACGCTTGTGTGCGTGTAGGGTGAGTAAATGAGAAAGTGTACGTTTTTTATGCACGCCACAGTTTGTAAAATTCACTGACACCTTTGGGTCGAACGTTGGCCCAGTTTAAACCTATAAAATAATCGTACGTGTTCCAAAATGATACAGGAGTGCGACATCTCAGTAAAATAGAAAATGTTGTGAAGAATTCCGTGCTTGTGTATCTTTGTTGATCAGCTACGTCCTAAACAGTATCGCTATACAGTTTTGTCATTTGAAAAAATTAACATGAAGGAATGTTTACACTCTTACTGAGGAAGATTTGCTGGTATAATGTCGGGGAGGTAGAGTGTGGGAGCAGACAGTTACACCATTAATTGAAGGTCATTGATTAAAGCATAGGTATGTGTACAACGCACATACGGCTTTGCAAATTGTCTGTATTACAGCCGATGTATGATACATGAATTTTAGGAAAACAAAATGTTCTCACATGAGCAAAGGCAGCTCTCACAAATCGTTCCAGGTTCTGTTGCCGCTTGTCTTTTGTGACGACCATTTTCCTGAGTTCCTTATCATCTATCTCCATGGTTCCTGTTATTACGTTGGTGTCGACAAGGAAGTCTTCCATGCTTCTCACGAAGGTGGCTCTGCCATCTTGATTGTCGAATATCAGCACCAGGTCGTACTCTTTCTCAGTCTTCAGAAGAACTGTACGCCGACCGTTATCATGAGAGAGGTAGACTGTTATCCTCTGCCCTTCTAAGTCGATTGTCCGGAATAATTTCCTTTTCTCCTCGTCGATGCTGTAGACGAGTAGAGCGCTCGGGTTTTTCCTGTAACAAACCTCGACTGTTCGAGTATCCCTCGGGCCGCACCACTCATCAGCTAGGAAAGGAAAGCGGGAAAAATCTTGATGGAGCGGTACTACAAATACCCTGTTCTGTAGTCTCAAAGGTCAGACGGCATTATCCTTGTACATAGATCTTGAGGAAATTGAAAACTCAATTTCTACCGGAAAGTGAGACATATTCACGATAATGTGGGAACAGCGGGAACATTTGGAATACAACGTCAATGTAAAACACATTGTAATCTCTCCCCAGGCGGCACGCTACCGTGCATATCAACTAAACGTCATCTTGTTTCTCTCGTGTCTCGGTCATTCAGTTCCACCAATGTATTTAACAAAACAAAATTGCGTTTCGATACCATCAAGGAGAAACATTTATAATTTCTTTTCGGTCGCTACATAGAATCGCAGCAAAGTGTTTCATTGGCAGGTGCTCCGAGGACTGGAACAACTGGAATCATACAGCTGGCAACATCGACGTCAAGGAGCATGGGATAATATGCAGTCACGCAGACTTGCGTATGTGTGTGTATGTCTGTGTGTATGTGTGCCTGTGTGTCCGTGTGTCTGTGTGTGCGTGTGTGGCACTTCTTGTCAGCACGAAAACTAACGAACGCAAGCTGGTATGAGGTTCAAATTTGGTAGGTAGGTTGCACATATCATGAGGATGAACTTTTTTATTTTTCTATGTGAGCTCGAGGCCATTCAAGGTCATGAGAGGACAAAGTTCAAATGGCTTGTCGACACGATATCTAGAGAACGCAAGTATCTATCGAGTTCAGATCAGGTACGTTGGTTGCACATATAGTGAGGATGAACCATGTCGTTTTTGGTGTTAGGTCAAGGCCATTCAAGGTCACTAGAGGACAATCCTCATATATCTTGTCAACGATTAGAAGGGTCCCATAATGGGAAGTGCGAATTACATCTACTTTGGCCTCATTTAGTGTTCTGTATCCAGTTGATAACATAGATACCATAGGAAAGCATGGTGCTATTGATCACAAAGTTTCACATGTGTTATTGTACATACAAAATTGCGGACGACAACAAGTTGTATCGAGAGATCGCTTCGGATGATGACGTTGCAATTTTTCAAATGGATCTAGACGGAATCTCAAAATGATCTTTTGATTGGCAAATGTTTTCCAATGCCGATAAGCGCGAAGTTATGCTCGTTCTATCCTTACAATCGTAACGCTTCCTTCAAGTTGAATGGTCCAACTATTCATCAGATGGAAAGGTATTTGATTTATCGGCTTGAATAAGCGTCACTTTAGTTCCCTTGATAAATATATTGTTGTCAGGCTCTCTAGGCATCTGGTGGAACCTCATCTCGATGATTCCGTCCAGGTATGGGATCCTTACACATTGAAAGATAAGCAGCAATTGAAAACGTTCGCTGCTACGTTAATCAGCTGACTGAGAGATGTACCCAATGAGGAGATCTTGAATTAGGAGTGATTTTATTTCAGTTTTTTTCAATTGTTCATGGATTTTTTTTCGACGTCACTACCAACAGGGTCGTCGCCTTCCTAAAAATGTTGTTACGTCTAAGAGTGTAAATGCCTCCGAGAATGGTCTTGGTTTGTTTTTCAAGCATTGCGGGCGAATTCTTCAGGATCCGCATTGTTCTTCCGTTTTCTCTGGGTTGGGGGTGGGTTGTAGCTTCAGGGTCGTTCATGAGAATTTTGTCCTTCCTGACCCTTCATCACTTAACTATCGCTGAACAATTTTGTGGACCGGGATCCATTTCTAGGCAGGAAGGTAATTATCTGAGAAGCCTCGATTAACTTGACAACAGATGAACTCTGTCCTGACCCAAATCAATGAAATTCGTACTTAGAGGAAACATGCCTTGCGAGTGTATGCTTCATCCATGCCGATCTAACGAGTGAATTTATCGTGTTTACAACCTGAAATTGACCATAATGCGAATTCCTCACAGATCACTCATTTTTCACAAGAAATTACCTGGTAAAACAATATAATTAAAGTGCTTTCTTTTGAAAATCAGACCAAGCATTAAATACTTGTTTACACGGTTTCCAGACTTTTACCATTGCTGACCTGACCCCAGAAAAAGATGGACCATACACTCCCTTCAATGAACCCATACACATAGTGGGAACTCTATCCATCCAGGTGGGGTTGAGCTATCGTTTTCACAAGCGAAAGTGTCACAAACATACATACATACACACACACACACACACGCGTACACTCATATCCACAACCCTAACGCGTACGTGGAAATATTCGTCAGAGATATGGCCGCTGCCCGGCTCAGATCGCGCCCCGAGCTCCGGTCGGCCACGTGGGGTAGAGGACTGCTCCCACGGTGACGTCAGCCAAAGGGCACTCGACCGTGACGTCGCAGCTCTATATAGGAGCGGTTTCAGTCAGTCAGCTGCACAAGCGACGAGGCCTGCGTGCAGCAAGCAGCACAAATCCCGCCAGAGCTCCGGTCGAATAAATACTCGTTAAGGTAGCGAATGTACGAACAAACATACATACGACATGACTACATACAAACCTCGACCGTAGTCAAGTAATTGAAAATACCAAAACAATACTTCGCAGTGGTCTTACCAGCGCAACAGACGCCAACAATCTCATCTGGCCTTTCCCAAACTGCACTTCTCCGACGCTTCGTGTGTCGAACCCGCCTGCTTCTCCGGCTCTGCCTCTTAGCCAGTATAAACATTATAAGCAACACACCTGTACCGAAGATAATAGTGATAACATAATAACTAACATTGCCCTTGCGAGCATTATATCCCCGCGAGTATAGTGTCTGGGGATATTATGGTTTCAGGTGTGTAATTGCCGCCGTCTCTGCCGCCGCCGGAAACTTTAGGCGTCAGCGCAATAATGTTTTGCGATTGACACGAAACTTGGCAAACATGTCTGCCCTTATGGAATCTCGGATGGATTCGAAAGTGGGCGTCGCTGCAAAGTTCGTCGGATTTGAACCAAACCTGGTGCGTGGGGACTACAGTTAGTCCCGACGGAAGTGGACTTCATTATGAGGTC
>JAODTT010293141.1:0-13100 GCA_025400115.1 Pentamera pediparva
ACACCGCACACCCCCCCCCCCCGAAATCCATCCGCCGCCACCCACACAAAACCCCCCCCCCCCGCCCCGTGCCAAGCATCCACCAAAACCGACCACCCATATGTGGGCGGCCCACCATTGGCCTCGAAATGAGTAAAATTGATTTTCCGGGCGGACAACACAGATCAAAGAAATTTATCAATATGTCGAAACTGCGAGTGAACATCTCTTACTCTGAATCGAAAATATATGGAGGGTAGTGGGACCTGTTGACTGATAAAAATAAGTAACTCAAGTGAGAACTAATGAGAGTCGGTGTAATGTACTGTATGTCCATATATATGAACCTACCGGTATATATATATATGTTTACTGATTCCTTTTTGCTGTGCCATAATTTATTTATTTATCGGGGCTCTTTTCTGTTCTGGCTGAAGCTCTGTTGATAAAGATATTATCGCAATGTGGAATGGTCACTAGCGGATCAAGATTTTTAATTTCCATATGCAGTCCTACGTGAGCCCTCATTACCTCAATACCTGTCCGCAGATATCACATATTCAGCTTCCTGAATAATATATCTTTTTAATTTGTGAGCGCATTTTCTAAGGATTTAGTCACTAAATGAATGGTATTTTGCATGCATCTGGGTTCTGATGAAATATTCCCTCGAAGGATATATTCTGGGAATTCTATAAATGTGATATTTGGGTGGCTTCAATTATGTTATCGGAGTTTAAGCGTCTGGATCCTAAATCTCACTAAATTTCACTAAATTTCACTAAATTTTACTGGATTTCACAAAATACATATACATTTCTCGTTACCTGTAACGTGCGAACCCCACCCCTATACGTAAGTGCAAACGTAGATAACAGACTGAGGAAATTGCCCGTTCGTGCCACATTCAAGACATACATTTCAGAATCTATGAATGAATAATGAACTGCATGACATTTTTGTGAGGGAAATAGCACTGTCGCAAGAATCTGCTGTAACAAGTGTAGGCCCACATATTGCAGGAATGATGGGATCGGTGTTCAATACATCCTCAATGTAGTATGAACATCAACCTTCGTACGGACCATATTGGATTATTGCACCCGATACGATGCATGCAACTAGCTACAGAATACAGAATTACAGATTAGAAAAGAGAGTCAATTTATGGTCGATAGGAGTCTCTGAACTTACAATGCACCCATCCTATCCTCTTTCGATCAAACACCACTAATGTAAAATCTGAGGCTGGAAATCGTGCTTTCAACGGAAGGTTGCCGAATAATGTACAGACTATGCTAGCCGATCCATAATGTCATGTTCACTGAAACCACCTTTACATGAGCGCAAAGAAACGACTGACCCGTGCACGAATTGCCGTACCCATCACGAGATGACACAGTAAATACTGTTAGCAAAAAACGTTCGGGTCGGCTCGATTAGGCATGAGATTAAGATTACACCCCAGTATTATCTGGAGTATACGAGAAACACGCCCCGGCAATTACTGTCGCATGCAGCCTCATCGGTGGATTCTTGGTTGATGACCATTTTCCAATGGGAAAAATAGGAGAATGAACAAAATATAATGACATGAAAAACTGAGCAAAACATCTAGTTAGGCACTTGCCCAAAACAGCACGCGCATGAAGGAATCCTGCAGGCAGATAGATCGAGTTCCATGTAAATGTTGTACCTTACCCGGCCTCGCATTAGCTCATTACTTATTTACAGATTCGAAAATCTGTCTTAGGCACGATCGGGTTAATTTCTCTATCTGCTCCCCCGGTTCGTATGCATCAATACGTATATATAGGCCTACTAGTTGCGGAGACTTGCCGTAGGGTGTGTTGGATCGTATTGATGTAGCATCGGGACGTCGGGCTCATCACCCTTCAGCAGTGTTGGTGAAAAGAGTGGATCTGATAAGAAGCTATGAATGCATGTCCGCGGTTTGTGGTAAAATGCATGGGTATGTGGAGGCGAATGGAGTAATAAATGCACATTAAAACTAACGATTTGGATTCTCTGTTGACGATCCGGTATCATGGCGACCATATCAAATCCAATATGACATCGACATGATAAACAAGAGTGCCAATGGCAGAGTAGCTCACCCTGCATTAGTACTGAAACTGAGCAAATCATTGTAAATAGTAAGCCAGTACATGCTCAAACAACTGAGCAAAGGTGATGTAGTCCCAGAATACCCACTACTGCCGTTCAAAACAATGCTGATACAGACAAAGAGTCATATTATGAAGAGAATCCAACTCAATCTATAGGAGAACCTTCTTTCAGATTCACCCTAAATTTACACATAACTCTTTAAAGCACAGCTCCGTAGGGATTAATCGAAGTAATGGAGTGCACCTCAGTTGAAGCTATTTTACTGCACTTTAGGAGCATATTGTCCATTAGGAGGTTATGCTCAATTGATAGGTGAGAAAATTTAGGATTAGGGAAAGGACAAAAAACAGATTCTATGCATAAATTAGGCGAATTAGGCTACCATTTTGTTTTCCGGTCCTTTTGTTAAAAAATAACTAGACACTCGCATAAATTTGCGACGTTGGCTGGAAATAGATGGAATAGGATCTCCAGAAGGTTCTCTTTCTAATGAGCCCAACTTTTCTACAATACCTCAAAGGATGACGAAGCAACACATATAAAATACATTCACAAACTAGCCTAGTACTGTAGCATAGGGTGTTGGCCCAGGCCTACACTACATGTATGTATTGTTAGGCTAGCCCCAAACTTGATTCATTCCTTTAAATACAATTGGAGCTGGCAAATTTCCCAAAGATTCTTCCAGAACCAACTACAACTTCGTTGGGGGTATGGTTTAGCAGCTGAGATTCCTCATAAATTCAATGAATTTTTATGATTTTGTGCTCAAATTTGAGGATTTTTGCTATATTTTCTGAAATTGTGTAGGAATGCCACTACCAGTAGGGCTAAAATGCCCAGGAAGTGTTCTAATGTATGTAAGGCCTCTTTGGAATTGCAACAGGGGCCTGCCTTGTTCTTTTTAACTATATTTCTTCAGTTCGGACTGTGATTTCTTGGACTTTCTACCTTTGAACTTTTGAACTTTGACCTCTACAAAAAAAAATATCCACTTCACCCTCCCATGCTTTTGAGAGCCCTAAGTCTTAGCGTCATTTTAGTACTGGAATGACCATGGTGGGGGTCAGATTGCCAAGTTATGATCTTTTAAAATGATTGACCCGGTCTGGATAACGAGGTTACCCAATGTGCTGCAAAGGGTTGAAATGAGGGTTAAAATAACCCCTAGATGACCACTGACCAAAAATCCCTGAACACCATATGGGAACCACTAGTCAATGATACCACTGACCAACTATGAAGAAAACCCAACATAATATGGAGGAGAATCATTTTACAGATTCAAGGCAATTGACCCTTGAGGATCAAGATAACCTTTGATCACCACTGACCATGAATCCCTGAACCCCCTTTGGGTACCACTAGCCAATGATACCTCTGACCAACTATGAAGAGAATCCAACTTAATCTGTAGGAGGAGGAGCATTTTGCAAATTTAACCCAGATTGACCCTAAGGGCTAAAATAACCCCTGGATGACCACTGACCAAACATCCCGAACACACTACAGGCACCACTGGTCAATGATACTACTAACCAACTAGAAAGTCCAACCTAATCTGTAGGAGGAGGAGCATTTTGCAGATTCCCACAAAATGACCAAAATTCACCACTAGATGACCTTGGACCTTCAATTTGTCAACACTCTATTTGACCCTCCACTTGGTCTGCATTGTGACCAAGTGTCATCATTATCCACCAAAGCGTGTAGGAGAAGAAGCAATTTGTATCAATTGTGGACAGATAGATAGATAGATATATAGATAGATAGATAGATAGATGGATAGATGGCTAGGTATAGCTCACCCAGCCACATGGCTGAGGTGAGCTGAAAACCAAGTGGATAAAAATGAGAACAATCTTGGAACAATAGCATAACATCATCTTCACATAGAAAAAAGTTACTCAACCGTTTACTTGCCTGTCCAAACATTCTTTATGTGGGGGTGGGGGAGGCGTAAGCCTAGGTTAGATTAACTGCTGCCCTAGGAGTGTACCCTTGTCTATTTGAAAACTTTGCATTCGAAAGAGTGTCAGGATGCAAATCGTGCTTTGTAGCATAACTGCAAGCCGATCTATGCACAATTTTCACAATAAACAATACGTGTATACTTTATGGCAGTCAATATGGAGGCGCGCATGTTGTGCCTCACGAGATCCGATTTATGTAACACGACATACCGTATCTAACTAATAATAAGATGTGTTCATTTAGGATGATGGAGAAGGGTTAAGCATTCATGAACAATCGGGTAATGTTTTGGATCACGATTTAAACGACTGGGGATTAGACATTAACGGCGTTTGTGACATTTAGTTGTTGATACTTATTCATTTATTCATTCATTTATTCATTTATTTATTCATTCATTTGTTCATTCATTCATTTATTCATTTATTCATTTATTTATTTATTTATCTATTTATTGTCATCAGTTGAAGCGCACCTCCAGTAAGGTATCTCCTGCACGAATTGATGTTCGTATTGTGTGGACTTTATTGTTTACTTTGTTAGGGTGAGACATTGAAGAAGGGATTATGGTGCGCGTCAGCCCTCTTGTCATTGGTAGCAATAAACATTATTTTGAAGTATAACAACAGCAAGTATGAATAATGGAAAGCATGGAAACTCTGGATAGCAAGAGCTTGTTCACAGCAGGTTCACCAAAGAAGAAAAGACCTAAAACCTAACCCCCCTTCCCAGCCAGTACAAAATGCTAAAGACAACAATACTCACAAGAACATGTCACCAAACCCAATCAATTTGACAATAGAGAGCTAATTGAAATGATCATGCTAAAAAACTCAACGAAATCGATTAAAATTCATTGAAATTAGAAAAAATCAAAATTACCCAACAGAAGCTGTATCCTATGATGTGTGTTTGTTCATGTCATCGTTCAGTCATTATTACTGTCGCGCGTGGATTCCGTCTTCTTCACTCGATTGTCCTATCCAATACGCCCCCAGAACTATTTTCCTGATAATACATAGCACTGTGACTGACAAGGTATCCAAATTCAAATGTCATCGCACGGAAGAGAATAAATATGTGATGAAACCATTTCAAGAAAGTATCGGTTGGCGTATTTCCTGCCAAAACCTTCCTGTACAGAAATGTTATCTGTTTGGGACTATTGTTTCATTGGATAACCTGCCCGCATTATGAAGACGCATCTGGGGAACGAACATATATTCTAATACTCAAATATTTGATTAGATTTGGTTCATAAATGACTATTTTCTGCTCAAATCTAACAATTTGCTACTCAAAAATGACCATAATCTGGTCAACTATTTGACTAGATTCTATTCGTGGGCCATTTCAGTTGGACTAGAGTGAGGCCTATTACCCAAGATTGGTTGCCACATATCAGTAAATTTATTGACCTCGACCTTAATGTCACAATCTTTGACTTATGGCTCCGTCCTCTGGCGACTATGCTCGAGACCCACAGGTCGTGGATTCTTGGCCTGGATCTTGATTGGAATACTGGCCAACGTTCCACTGGGAAACCAGGCTGCGCATGCATCAATGCAAGACGTTAATCATACCAAGCAGTGCCTCGCCTGTGGGATGCTATCATAATCTTCTCGGTGTTCTTTCAGCCTCATGCACACGAATATCTCTCCCCGAACCCCGAAACAGTCTGAATCACACGACTACGACTATCTCCTCCTCTCATTCATAGGGTAAATCAGAAGCCGCGTATTCGGCAGCATCGTTGCTGTCTTTAGGCAATACTTCCTCAGGAGGGTGCACTCTTTGAGGTACCCCTTTGATGGGAGAGATGACTATCATTCCCGTACCTACTTTTCGTTCGTTTTATGGTCCTCCAGTTCTCTCTTGCCTCCTGCCCACGCTGAATACCCACACTTGCCTTGTCCATCTCCAACTGTTGCCTCCTTCTCTCTCATCTGTGACTATACAACATATCTAATAGTGTTAGGCCCATTCTAAAGGCCGAAGGTCATGTAACAAATTTTCTTTGAAATAGCAAAGGTAGAAAGAGGTTATTATCCGAAAACCCCATACCCCAAATTTGGACATTCTAGCGTTTTGTCTTGCTGAGATATTTCCATTTACGATTGGAAAAATCCCACATTCATAATTGCGTCACGGGGGAACGGTGCGAAGGCTGCCCATCGACTTTACACTGTAAATGCTGCATTCCCTAACCGAGACAGGAGGAAGACGGAAGGAAGCATTTAAAAACAGTGTTCTCCTCTTATATCTTGCGAACAATCCTGTAGATTGTTATTAGTTCGTTGGCTACATCGATTTCGAAAGTACGTGTTCTGCATTGACTTTGTATTACACGGGTTTCCGTTGTTCCCCCTCGACGTCACAGGGCAGATTGCGCAATAACACATGTGTCATATTTCCACGCGAAATTCTGTCGGAGTTTTGGATTCTCGGAATGTACTAACTGAAATGTTCTAAAATATTTAATTCTGCATGACCCTTGGCCTCAAAGCATATGATAGCGTTATGATCACTCAGTATTGAACACATGTTGCACTTGTAAATAATAATTGATGTATAGTTAATAAACGGCCTATTGGTCTGTTGCATAAATTTTATTTATTTTGAAAGCGTTACCATGTGAGAGTGCTGCTCCAGCGAGCGATGAACTAGTTATCAAAGACCCAGACGAAGGCCCACACGACAATGGAACCTCAGTAACCTACACCTGTCCGACCGGGTACGACCTCGTTGGGAGTGATAGTGCGGTCTGCCTGTATGGGAACTGGTCCGTGGAGGATGAACCGTATTGTTACGGTAAGGTTGATTTTAATAACTATTCTACTTTTACTTGAAATGAAGATCTACACTATTTTTACCGCCATGTTTCATGATGTTTAGTTCAGGTTATATTATAAGTTATAGTAATAGTTCAGGTTATTCGAGCAAGCCATCTCCTAATACTTATTACGCAAAAAAGTGCAACCTTTGGCAAAATTTGCAATTTGGCATTCCTCTCTATTCAAGATAAAACACTATCTATTGTCAATATTCCTGAGTTTTCATGAGACTTTGGTTCATATCATATAACGAACACATTGTCGAATTTGTTTGTATATGCATAATTGGGTAGATTACGCCGCCCTTACTAGATATTTGGTAGATTACGCCGCCCTTACTAGTAAACGGAAAACAGATGGCTGTTGTCTGCATCTCCCTAATGTTATGTTTTCTCTTAGGTTTCTCGAAGTGATACAAAGTGTGAAGCTACCTCACGGAATGGCGATGTTCAAGTTGTTTGGATTGGGTGACTTGTTCCTGCTATAAAACAATGACAATCATTCGAATTTCCCCTCTCTATTCCTTGTACCACAAAGCGCCACTGTGTGATGAGCGAGCCCCGGGAGATGATTCTGTCATTCGAAGTCCGAGCGGAGTACCACAAGACCATAACACCGTCGTACAATATTCCTGTCCAGGTGGTTACGATTTGAATGGTGACTCGAGTGCGACTTGTCTATTTGGTAACTGGTCGGTTGATGACGAGCCTTCTTGCACAGGTGAGATTGCATAGTATTCTTAGTTGGCTTAAGTAAACCTAATATTCATTTGCATCAAGTATTGGCTATTCCTGTCTTGCGCAGAATGTAGCAATATTTGAAGAATTGGCTGTTCGGAATCATCAAGACTGGAATATTCATCTGACAGTTATTAACAGCATCCCTGGAATCACCGTATTTTTCAGTTTTGGCATGTAAGAATTCTGCTCCAACGGATGATGAGCTTGTTATGAAAGTCCCGGATGAGGGCCCACACGACAACGGGACAGCCGTTACCTATTCTTGTCCGGACGGATACAACCTCTATGGCAGTACTGATGCCGTTTGTTTGTATGGAAACTGGTCAGTGGAAGAGGAACCTTACTGTCTGGGTAAGTTTATTATCTGTTATTTCCATCGAAGCATTTACAATCTCTAATAAACTGGAGGAACCAGTAGGTGAGCCGATTTGGTTGTTATCACTAACTTGATCGTTACTTAGGTAAACAATCGTCGGATAGTTTTTTCATAAACAATTCGATGAAAACTATTTCGCTTCGTGATCGTTTATCAATGATTCAATTGGTTTTGTTTGTTTATGTTCAAACACTCTACAACTACCAGCCAATTTTAGAAAAGGACTCTAGACTGTGGTGGATATCGATTTGTTTCTACTGGCTCCGTCCGGTTATGCTCTGGATATTGTTAACTATGTGGTGAACTGGCACCATTTTTCGATCAGGTCATTACCATGAATGCCCATGACCTAATGCTGCAATAATAGGGTACTCCCATTCCATATATGCAACCCACATACTTAATTCGAGCATACTACTTGCTCCCGTTCTTCGAATATCACGCTGACAAGCTTTAAAGTTTTGCCCTATCCTAACCTAATACCAAGAACAGAACAAGAGTGCAAACGGCACGGTAGCTCACCTGTTGTTGCAGTAGTTCAGTGAGTGTGAAATATCTGTGTAAAGTTGCGATTTGCAAGTGATCACTTGGTTTAACACTGACCTATTGTATGATCATCCAATCTGTCATGTAGAATAGAAGCCGCTTGACCGTTTGAACAAAAGGGAAAGAATTTAGTCAATTTACCCCCTTAATGACCTTTGACTCAGATGCCTGGACATCCCATATGTTCCATTGGTCAATGATAACGCTTATCAACTTCCTCTTTCATCCAATCTATTCTATAGGAGTGGAAGCCGCTTGACTGTTCAAACAAAATGGCGAAAATTGACCTCTAGATGACCTTCGCACAAAATTTCTCCTCAACACCCTATTTGTACCATTGGTCAATTATGATACTGAACAACTATCATGATTGTCCAATCTATTCTGTAGGAATAGAAGCCGCTTGACCAGTCGAACAAAATGGTCAAAACTGACCCTTAGATGACCTTTGATCTCAAATTCCTTAGCACCCCATTTGTACCATTGGTCAATGATGATAATGACCAACTTTCATGATCATCAAATACAATCTGTAGGAGAAGAAGTATTTTTTCATATGGTCCTCAAAATGACCATTTTGGCCAAAATGACCTCTAGATGACCTTTGACCTCATATCCCTGAACAGCGTATGGGACATTGGTACCCATCAATTATGACAAACTTTCATGATCATCTGCTTTGAACTCCTGGAGGAGAAGCATTTTGCATATTTTCACGAAATGGTTCAAATTGACCACTAGATGACCATTGATCTTTGATTTTCTAACACCCTAGATGAATCTTCACTTGGTCATCATTGTGACCAGGTTTCAACATGATCCATCAAAGGATGTAGGAGGAGTAGCAATTTGAATCAATTGTGGACAGATACGTAGATAGGTACATACGTAGACATGCATGATCACAATAGCTCAATCAGCCACATGGCCGAGGTGAGCTAACAATTGGGTTCTTCTTCTCCATATCTGCAACAAACATGCCCAATTTGATACATGCTCTGTTCTTCATATAACCTGCTGACAAGCAATTTTACGATTTGTCCTCTCCTGTCCTTGAATGGCCTCGAACTGAACATAAAAACAATAGGGCTCTTCCTCTCCAAATATGCAACCTACATAGCAAATTTGAACTTGATACATGCTTGTGTTTTTCAGGAATCACGCTGACAAGCTTCCCAAGTTTTGCCCTCTCCTGACATTGAACGACCTTGACCTGACGCCGAAACTAATAGGGTTCTCCCTCTCCATATCTGCAATATATGTACCCAATTTGAACTTGATACATGATCGCGTTCATTAGATATCGTGCTGACAAGCTTTATTGATATTTGTCCTCTCCTGACCTTGAATGAACTTGACCTGACGCCCAAAACAATAGGGTTCTCCCTCTCCATATCTACAACCTCGGTTTTTCCTTTTTTGCGTTTTTTGCAAATCGTACAGACAAGCTCACTTGAGATTTGTCCTCTCCTGATCTTGAATTACCTTGACTTGACTAAATGCTCAATGAATTAGCAGATGCACAAAAATCGACACTGGACCTAAATTCGAATGTAGTTTGTTGAAAACAACTTTTCTCTCCTAATGTTGATAAAACTAAATAATCAACAGAGTCAATTCAATAACTACTGATAATATTAATAATTATATTGATAAAAATAATATTGAAATAATAATAATATAACGAATCTATATGTCGAGAAGGCGAATAAAAACTTTGAAATGCATGCGGTGAAACTGGTTCGAATCTCGGCATCAACCCCCGTTGCAAAAGCTTCACCCCGTTCCCATTTTGGTGGAAAAGTGGTTGTATATGTGGAAAGCTGCACTCACGTACGTCGGCCGTCTGAGTCGCTAATTGGCGGTCCCGGAAGCAGGAATATTATACAACTATCTACTTAGGCCCGAGAGACTATTCGAGAGAAGACGGCGAGGAGTTGCTATCCACGTTTGTACTCCACAGGAGGGCAGCACCTCCAATACTAATAGTACACACTTATTATAACACGCAAATTTCACTGAAGTCTCTGTGCGCTCTAGCTAAATCAATATGAATTGGGACGTTGAACTACAATAATATTTATCAAAATAAAATAATGTATCGGTTCTACTCCGATAATATTCAACAGACATCTCGAGCTCCCGTACCTACAGTTAATGACGACGTTACGTTGAAGTAGTCTTTACATTTAACTGTTTAGAGTAGATTGTCGTGACCTACCTGATACTAAAACTAGTCCATATATGTATGTTCTTGAAATAATGTTGTTTATATCAACGGTCGAGTCAAGCTGAAATTTGGTGTGTAACATACTTATGGGGAGTACTGGAACTCTCGTTTCGGTGAATGTAAGGTTGTAAACCCAATGAATGAACTGGCCAGGTTTGCACGAACGAAGCACATACTTACCATGCATGCGTCCCATAAAATTGAACCTCATTGTCTTAGGTCAGGGCAAAGCTCCATCTGATGACAAGTTTGTCGAAGAATCAAGAGCCCTTTGACTATTTGGTTCATTATCCCATACATACAAAGCTTCACCGTGTGAGAACGCCGCACCAGCGAGTGACGAACTAGTCCTGAAAGACCCAGCTGTGGGGCCGTACACCAATGGGACAGAAGTTACTTATTCCTGCCCGGATGGGTACGACCTCTTTGGAAGTAACGATGCGATTTGCCTGTATGGAAACTGGTCACTCCGAGAGAAACCGTATTGTAGCCGTGAGTGTAACATTTGTCAGTTCATCTTTGAAGACAACGGATCTTTATGGTCATCTAGATTGGTGGAGACACTTTTGTCCCATGTTAAGTAACAAGAAAGTAATAATTGTGTTTTACAACTTACACTTTGACGTTTTTAAACAACTCCTTCCATCGCCAAGAATATGCGATCTGATTTCGTGACTTGAGAGTCAAATTTTCAGTATTTAATGGAGCAGCAAAACTGATGGCGTGACTGGCGGACTTGCTGTCTGCCCGGGCGTTAATACTTCTCGATAGCTCACTGTGGATGAAGGTGAAGAATACCCTGTTTCTATAAGCCAACGGTTGTTGAAATTTCTGGTACATTTTTGTGACGAACATTTCAGAGAGGAATTGACAAAATAGATCGAAGCGTGTGACATGTGACCAAGTCAATGCACCGTAATTTTATTACATAGGAAATAGTATAGTTGAGAACATTTCCTTCGTAAGAATTGATTCGTTTAGTTGAAGCCTGAACTTTACCACTACATGTGTAATTGGGCCATAATAATTGTGATCATTGCCGAGCAAATGCGGAGACTTAGTAAATCATACAGGCCATTAACTGATAGCCTACATGAGTTAGTGCGAATAATGTAAATGCTCAATAAATTGGCAGATGCACAAGAATCGACACTGGAACTAAATTCGAATGTAGTTTGTTGGAAACAACCTTTCTCTCCTAATGTTGATAAAACCAAATATTCAACGCAGTCAATTCAATAACTACTGATAATAATAATAATTACATGATAAGAATAATAAAGAAATAATAATACCAAATCTATATGTCGAGCTGGCAATTAACAACTTTGGAATTGCTTGTACTAGTTCCAGTGTGCACTACTCAGAGGAATTAACCTCTCTTCACCAGTTGCTGATGCAATAAATAAGTTAAATTACATGCTTCCGTAGAGATTCCGTGGAAAAAATACCCGAGCCAGAATTCCCATTCTTCTTCAATTCTATATAAAGGTAGTCTTCAAAAGGTTGTCATCGTCTGAATATTTACCCTCACTCAACAGCAACACCATGCGGACATTCTGTCCCATCGGATCCACTTGTAATTTTACAACCAGACCGAGCTTCTTACGAGAATGGAACAGAAGTATCCTATTCCTGCCCTGATGGGTTTGACCTTACTGGAGACGACGGGACGCTGTGTTTATATGGGAATTGGGCGGATCACATCGAGCCTTCCTGTGAAGGTGAGTGAAAGAATCTGACATACAATTTTGAGATACGAGGAAGTGGACAGCTCGTGCCGCCAATTTGCCATGTATCGTTCATGTGCTGCGAGGTGACGATGCGGGAGAGTACTTGCATGCGGTGAAACTGATTCAAACCGCGGTATCAGCGCCTGTTTTCAACCTGTTCCTATTTTGGTGGGGATGGGGACGCTGAATAGCGGCCCAGGAGCAGGAATATTATACTCCTACCCCGTTATAGGGTCTGGGGACTATTTGAGAAGAGAATACGAGGAATCTTCTGGTGTTTACCCACGTTATCTTTGAGGACACTACATTAACAAACAAAGGATATACAGTCATGATTATGACTGTATTGTTATGTTTTTGGCATGTGATTACGAGTTGATATATAAATGACAGTATTGTTCTGAATCCAATCTAATATTCAAACCCAAGAAATGAAAGGAACACAGTCGTGTTGCCTTCGCAAAGAGCGACTTTCCCACCATAAAATAGGTCACACGTGCACCACACACATATGGTGTTTAGTGTGAGATAAATAATTGGTGCATACATACACCGTAT
>JAODTT010294252.1:0-13094 GCA_025400115.1 Pentamera pediparva
AACGGGCTTTTTGTTCTAATGACGTCATAGTCGTGACGTCACGAAAAGTGGAATTGCTGTCATCAGTTCAACACATCATGTGCACATTTCACATCCCTTGGCCGTGGTAGGTGGAACACATGTCACGCATATAATTCGCCATTGACCTAACTGCAATGCATGACTTTAAATTCAAATTCTGGTTCCGAAAACTCTGGGTCAGCTGCAGATCTTTTATATATGTATATATATATACGTACATAGTTGACTTCGCGGAGTTCGGTCTATTCAAAATGAGGAATTCCCCGCTCCCATGGAGCCCTCGTCAGCTCGACGAATGCTTTTGGATAAACCAGTTAGACACCTTTCACCCGAGGGGGTTTTAATGTCGGAAAGCTAGCTAAGCGGTACTTATCGTGGCCTTTGACAAGTCCTCCTGCGTGGTGCATTGCCGTGGTAATAATGTTGGTAAACAGTGAGTAGTTACGTTGTCTGATCGATTTAGGAGGCAGAGTACAGATCAGTGAGGAGCAGTCTATTTCACTGTACTCTTGATAAAGGAAGGTTGTGACCTTCCGAAACTGCAAGGGGTCACTTTTGTGTTCATATATCGGGCAATATGTAATGAACATTTCGACAACAGCCTTCCATAATGACGACACCTGCTGTACACGTATTGTACCACCCACCCACTGCTGAAGTTCACTGGAAGTTTATGTTTTTCAACTATAGAGAAAGGGCGCCATCAGTTCTGTGTGTACAGTATATTTGAAGACAAATTTGTATATGTTGCGATGAAGTACCACTTTTACTTTTCACAATACCACCGTGTGTTCGTAGAAACGTCATTCTACTTTCATTGACAGAGATTGTCCATGTCTGTAGTATGAATCATGAGTCAACCAGTATGATGAGTCGATCATCGCGTCGTTTCCGTGCCGTATGATGTTGAAGACGCGCGCTATGAACTGCGCGACAACATTGCCTGATTCAAAATTATTCAGGAAACCGAATGGATATAATCACGAACGCATCAGAACAAGTAGTAGCCAGGAGTGGATAACATTCCCTCTGGATAATAATGCGTGGAGTCATTACATAATGGCTATACATTGTTAATGGTTTTGTGTGAATTCCCAATAGGGATATAGATATACCAACTGTTTCATGTATATCATCTTGATATGAAAATTACTCAATGGGAAGCCTTTTGTGGCGAATCCTAGTTCATAAGTTGCGATTGCTTTCTCTTATCTGTGTATTTATTTCAAACATAAATCAATGTGATGACGGAAATTATAACTTCCCCGAGAAGCTGCTGAAGTGACTCAGATGACATTTTGTATTTATTAGATGCGATGAATAGTGACGCACGCGATGGGTGCCGAAATCTTATTAGCTATCATTTGAGACTCTTGAGGTGAATCGATCGAGTACAGGTTTATGCCAGTGGAACTAGTGTGGATAAATTCTCATTTACAGAATGCTACATTTACCCTTTACTTTGTCAGCAAAGCGACAGTGTAATGGAGAGGGAATAGATGGTGGTCTAGGCATTGGAGAGAGAACATGTACATGCAATTAAGCTACCCATTGCTCAAAGCCTGAACATTAAATACTGACGAAATTAATGATTTCTTACCCTAACGAATTGAATCGTGGCACCCCTCTTTGCACAGGCGACTACACACGTACACAGCCCTGTCAATAACAGTCCACTGCAGGGGCAGACGACAGTACTCACATGAGATCGGCCTCAAGACTGCATTACGTCACCCATGTCACGCCTGACCATTGCGTAGCGGAGCTACTCGCAATTCGCGTTAACATTAACATTTTTCGTTCTCCGTGTGAACGATCGTGTATATGTGCAGCCTGCACTCCCTGATTAAGGGCGAACACAGGTCAAACCGTGAATGGCTGGGGTTCATACGCTGCGTACAACGATTAGCGCATGCTTGGAGCTATCTTCCTAACACCTCGTTCCGAGCTCAGTGAATGAGGTGGGACTATGGTGAATGAGGTGGGACTAGGTGAATGATGTGGGACTATGAATAATATAATCATGGATATTGTCTAAAATGATAACAACAGAAATGTCACGAAATACTCATTCTAGTCAGATTACTTATCCATGCGATAAATATAGACATGTATTATCGATAGCACAACACGAAAAACACATCACAAAATGCAATGTGATTATTCAATCAGTTCCTCTGACTGCAGACTTCTGGCGTGTTGTTAATTAAACGACACCGTACCTACTTACCTACTGCATCCAACAGAGTTATAAAAATATATTGCACTCGAAGAACGTTCTGGTCCATTTTAACAGGAACTAGTCACCATTACTCCAACTCCGAACCTGAGCTGTAGTAACGGTGGAATTCCGTGCTTCAATTTTGACCACTCTCTCCATATCTTCGAAACACCTGCAGCAGATCATTAACTACTAAATGAATACAAAAATTATTGTTTTCATGTTAAACGGCAATTTCCATCACTCACATCCTTCTCAGCCTCGTGACGAGTCAGTCATCAAATTTCTTATGAACGTGATAATATATTGTGATTGAATGATACCAAACCAATCTAATGTCGGTGTACCGAATAACTTGTTGTGGGAAAAAAGGAACACCGTGAACTATATTTCAAATATCATGAGGAATTTCTTCAATAGCCGAAAATAACCCCGGAAGCAGTTGATGTCGAAATTAGATCAGCAGTGAGCAGTCATGAACTTCTTCAAAGATAAAGATACATCGGTGTATTCAATATATGGCATGGGTGAAATTGGGAGTTTGGAAGCATGACAGAATGATCAATCGAATGCTCTGAAAATCGCAAATTCCAAGTCCATGAGGAACGTTTCCGACGGGCCTGGCAGGGATCTATACGCATGCGATATAGAATATACAAGCGTATTCACAGCATTTCATACGGATGATTGACGGCACAATGTAACATGTACTTTCGACCGTAATCTCCATGTCCATCTCTTCCATTGAACCCGACAAACAACCTGCATCGACAGTATGCCACGGCGAGACAATTCTCAACTAAAAAGCGACCTCCTGTCATGAACACGTCGATCTATGCAATAGAACGTTGTCACAGCCACATTAGTTGTTGGCCCTCATGTAATGTTTCTTTCCCGTGAGGGAAGATATATTTTAAGAGATATTGTAAGATATATTTCAACGTGACACGTTTTAGGAGAAAGTGGCTCATCGCGGACCCACGAGGCCGCGTGTGCGGTCTTTCTAGGCACCACCCACGATCGCTGTTCTCTCCTCACAAGGAAAGGGCGTATTAGTTAGTACATTAATCAGCCTCTTGTGATTACCTCTGTTTCAGCAGTTTTCTATTCTGAGAGAAAGGTTTAAATAAAAGAGTAATGTTTTGTCTGGAAATAGGGTGCGAATTGAACGGTCACATGGTTTTGGGTGATTAGAAACCAGTTGCATGCTACCTCTATATCTGCAGAATGAACATGTCTACTGTACTCCTGGTTGACTTATCCACAAAAGAGTCACTCTGACTCCAACCACGAGTATATTTATCAGCATCGCATATGAACAATGTGTAGCGTAAGCCCTGATCAAGTGACACACATTAACAAAGACAGACGAAAAGAAGCATTGTCAGGATTAGAACTTGCGCTAATTGGTTTCAATTGAACGTATCGTGTTAAACCTACAACCCTAGAAAAATTAAATGGGACGAGACTGCCACTCGACACCCATTTCGCACCCATGGCACGGTTTCCCACACCCACTCTCCCCTATTCGATGTTGAATCAAATTCATGTGTTGTCACTCAACATTGATCAAGGGGGTGTCGGGGGAGGTAATTCGACCCATCTATTTCCGTCTAGGATTGTAGCTCTTCAAGCACACCGCCATTACGTACAACAGAATATCGACAGTCAATCTCGTCCGTGAAACTACATGAATCGAACGAGCTTCAAAACCACTGCACATGTCAATGTTCACAGTTGACAGTTTAATCAAGTGTACACAACTGACGGTTGTCATCAAGGCCTAACGCTAATGATCGGGCATGTTCTGACAATTGCCCAATCATCTCATGATCTCTCGAAGCGGCTTATTGCGAATTCATCAATGTCAGTATAATAATAATAGGTTACTTGACCCTTGGCCTAGACCAGTCACAATAAATATAGACATGCTTGCACACATCCACTTCTGGCAAAACCAAATTAGGCATACGACGTCAGCGGCATATATCGTGCACCGAGAAATGGAGAAATGATTTTGACGCTTCCACAAGTCATTATATAGAATGTAATCAGCCAACACACCTGTCGGGTTGAACTTTATCAAAACCAGTGCAGCCGGGTTTTGATACGAGAATACTCGATAAGAAATGGTATCGATGATATAAAAGGGAAACGCTGATGGCTATGTAATATGTGTGAATGTAATCGCAATATAGGTCATTTACCCCACGTTTAATCAACCGCATATAACTGCGATGCCCTGTCATGATACTTATGTCAGTGTTGGGGCAGATGTTGTGTCGATGAAATATCCCGTGATAAATTACCCGGTTATCCGATGAAAGTCTCACACAGCCTGAATCAGAGTATGTAGAAGGGATCAGCGGTGGTATAATGAACTGTTATATTGTTGGGAATGTAAGGAGTAACCTGAGCCTAATAAGCATGTAGTCATGTTACGCCTGACAAAATAAGAATAGCCTGCTAATCACCGGCTGTCTGAAGGGAATCTCACATGGCAGATATCTCATTCCGTAAAGCATTGGCAAGAACTAATCCCCTGTTGTTAAATAATGGTATGTGGGATTAAAGTGGGCGTCATTACCATCTGATGCTGTCACACTGAAGACAAGTGGACTATATTATACCGATCTATTATCTACACCACCTCGCCGGGCCGCCACTGAATATGATATGTTCAAATTATTTAGACGTAAATCATAAAAGTCACGTTGTTCTAGTAGACTGCAACTGTCTTTTGTAAATAAACAAGACGTCAATGTTTAGGATACTCAACGGCCAGCAAGTGTAACTTTTTCCTGAATCTCATTTTCTGTGATGGTCTGTTGGTTTTGCAACAACATGAATTGCATACGAACTACATGTAGAAGAGATGACATAGCCAGAGGCATCAAAAGTTCTGAAACATGCGCTTCATTTAGCTCTAAACACTTCTAGAATAAGTTATCTGTGATACGGGATGCTAAACTCGGTGAACTCGACCTTGTTTCGATTAGGATAGCTTCGGGGTGAAGAATGATATACTGCGGTGTTGCATTCACATTAACACAAGATATATACTAAAAGTTGAAAGGCCTTTTCAGTCAACCCCAAAGGGTTTATGATTGCAGCTGCGTACTACCATGCAGATCGAGGAGATGAAGATATATGTTCAAATAACGTTGGTTGGTACATTTTAGACTGATGCGAATCCCATCAATGTGATGACATTCTTGAAATACAATCCACGTTCACCGAAGTCTGTTCCTGCATCTTGGATATTTTGTCGAAGTTGCTCTTAGAGTACAATGGTCATGTAAACATGACTTCTACTCTTTTGGTACCTCATATTTAATAAATTGAAGAAATCTAAAACTCAGATTGAATTTCAGGGGATAAGGTCGAGAAAATAATCGATCGTAAAAGTATCGGGAAGGCTCCTCGGTGTGTAACGAATAATGTAAGGCCACTGTGCGAACACGCACTGACATCACACTGAATCCATAAATATGCTTATAGGGTAGCTTAGCTCTCTTTCGTGTAACTAGGCCAAACCTTAAGCTTTTGTTGGTTAGACCTAGCATAGCCTATGAAGCCAAAGCACGACTTCAGGGTGATGTTAGGCTTGTCAGACTCGGCCAAAGATGCGACCTAATGCTAGTCCTACATAAATATCCAAACAATTGAACCTGGAACAGTTGATCGCTTGGGAATCGTTGTGCAGAATGGTTGAAGACTTGAGGTTGAACTAAAAAAGAATGGTAACTGTCATAATATCACCCTGGGGAAAATGTCAATTGAAGTTAGCACCACATTCCAGCACCATTTGTTGGGAATATAAGCTGAAAGGGGCATTCCGCAGTAATTGGCTGCCACGGACGGACCATAAAATTTGTAGCAAATTCATACTGACTGACTCGGTTTCGAAGACGTGTCACGGACGGGACTGAAAGTGGATATGTGATCTGACATGTTTATGTAATGTCCAATTCTTCTGAATCTAAGTGACATGAAAAGTATCTGACCCTTGAGAAGTGATCTACAAATGGTCTTCGTTCAAACTTACCATTTTCATCGGAAAATGCCATCAGTCTAATGTCTGATCGAACACCACCCAAGTGAAAAATTGGCGTCACGGACGGATTTCCAATGTCACGGGCGGGACACCTTCGTTTTTAACCATGGATCATCCTGAAGTATTTGAGTTTCTGATGAAAAAACAATGGGTTCAATTACTTCCACACTCTACATCAACATGCCATAGGCAGAACTTTCTCCCCCAATGTAATTTGTGATGGTTCAATAGTAGTCCCCATACACACAGTGTGTAAATGTCTCTTCCATGACAAAATTGTACCGTTCGTGACATAATGAAATGCATTGATTGCCTGACAAATTTGCTAATATTGATTTTTTTTTGTCTAATTCGTAACACGGCTTGATGGAAAAAATGTCAGAACAACAAATAAAAGTTAATGCAAATCAGGCATGTCTAGTTATGGTTGAACAACTGGCAAAATCATATGTTGTAAATTGCATTTCTCCAAATATCAACCATTTTTTATTTAATGAAAAGTATTTGTCATATGAGCATGGTCAAACAACTTGTAACATGATCACTTGGCTCTTCTGACTGCATATTATAACCATTTTACTCCGATAACAGGGACTCTAAAGAGCCCTTCTTGACTGGTTAGTGCAACAATGTCACAGACGGGACGATTTTTTCGTTAATTACGAGGCCGTTAACTGACATATTTGGAAACTGTTCACAATGTATACATATCACAAAGAAGGGAGAGAATCCACATCAGCACTTGAAGATGAGCTATAATTTCATACAATAATGTCACGAACGGGACATTTCAATGTTCGTTAGTGATCATTAATCAATTACACTAATGATATGAACAGAAAGTAATTCCCATTCTCCACATTCCATCCAACTTCATCTCTTTGTCCCGTCTGTGAAGCTATATTCTCCCTCGTTATCGTTGAAGGTGGATTGTCGTTCCAAACCCCCTGTGAATTGGACAAGTCCATTCACGAAAACGCGGGCACACGGGTACATCGAAAATTAGGATGTTAGACAAGTGTCAATGTGAACCCGTCGTCAGAATCAGGGCGGAAGGAGAGAATAGGTTAAGCATTGGATAAAACAATCAGCCCATGTGGAGAGGAAAAAGCTTCTTTCAAATCATTTGGAGATATGGAAGACAGGAACCGAAACATGTGATAAAAAGTAGGCCAATATTAGTTCTCCCGTGAGGTGGCAGAGGTGCATGTCGGACTTTTTTTCTTTGTGACGTCATTCAAACGACGCCGTCGCTTCTCGCTAGCTGTTACGGGACGATAGTCTTGCTTCAATTATTGCAAGAAACCACGTTGTTGAATATTTCAACTTCAAGCTTTGTGTTTTGATAGACCAATATAATGCAATACCAGAATTGTCCAACTTTTGGAGAGAATGATTCACTTTTAATTCCTCCTCCTTACTGGGGAATGACCAGAAACCGTTCTCTCATAATGAAGTAGTGCTGGGGGTTTAGAAGGGGCGTCAACATTTATGAACCCCGGAAATGTTATGGACATGTCATTTCCAAGATTTTGACACCTCACTTGCCTTTGTACCCTACCCTTACGTGGAGCCCCAGCTCCCAGATATATGCATTTTCTCATGTCTTCGACGGAATAAAGTGGTGCCGGGGGTTTAGGAGAGGGTCAACATTTTCGGAAAACCCATACTAGGCCGAAACACTCACTAGGCCTAGTCTAAGCCTGTCTCTTCCCGGGTCTAAGCCGAGGGTAAATGATCAATATTTGCATTTTCAATATCCCACGATTCTATTTCGTTGACTAGGCATGTAAGCCCAATCAAACTCTGACAGTCTGAAGCCTGTACTAATTGAAATACCTGTTGTTAAAAATGGCTTGTCTATAGTGCATACATTACTGAGGCCTTGCACAGTGACCGTTGTCATTTGTACTCGCCGATTTATTGAATTGCACGTTGTTCATTGGCAGTGCATGAGCCAATGCGATATCCTACCGTGATATTACATAGGAACCACTATAGCACAGCTGAACACAGTAATATACAGTTAGGCTATGTGATCTTCAGTCAAAAGTCGTGTATAAATTCATAGATTGCTTCGAAATATTTGTTTCTAGCCCAAATGGTAATGTGGATTCTTTATATATACCAATGAGAATGTCGATGGCATCTGGATGCACCTTCCTAGTGAGCCTTCTACGAGAATTGTGTTCAACAACGTCGATGTGATGCAACCTGGAAAACTATTCGGTAAAGCCTATTCGAACGATCGTGATTGTGACATGCGGCCTCGAGGCAACCAATCCGCATTGATCTACTAATTGGGATGACCAGGCTCTCTATCAGTAAGTGTTCTTACACTGAAAGGTATAGGAATCGGACACTAAGTGTAATCACACGGTTTACGGAGTGTTCGGGTATGGGACATTCTTTCAAAATCACGAAATATGTCCAATTCTAAACAACTTTTTTTCAGTTTTTTTTGTTCAGTTCCAATGGTGGACTACACGCCCGTTTGAGCATCCTCCCAATTTCTATAGGCGAACTGCTAAAAACAACCACCTTTTTCAGCTTACACAAACTCCGATATGTAGATTATGAGTCATAGTATTTTTATGTTAACGTACCGTACTGTAATAATATGATCCGTAACACCAGTTTGGCTTCAAAACTGCAATATAAATTTTCAAATTGTCAATATGAAACGGAAAATCTTTAACGAATGTTCATTTCTGATGCATATATTTACTGACATAACGAGAGTGCCATTCTAGAGCCATGTTGCTGCCTTATTAGGAAAGAAAACAATCATGACGGAGATTCGTGGTGAAGTTTCTCATGAAGTCTTCCCAAAATTACTTGACAATGTTAAAGTTCACTTCAAAGTCATCAAGAGTCAGTGAATGTCAATGTTTTGCACTTTGTGCTTCATATTCTGTTTGGACCTAATCTATCCTATCATACAATTGATTCGTCCCCATTATTCAAAACATTTACGTTTGCGCTTCTACACTTTTCATGATTCCCACCCACTCATGGATACGCCATACCTCTGCACACCAACGCTACGTATCTATCGTGCGATATACCAATCAGATCACGCACGTCGGGGAACAAAACATACGTCTGTCTAAGCTCTTATCAACATGCAAATCTATTGCGTCATAACGGCTAGGCTGGTTTGGTAATCTGTAAACTGGTAATAGAGTAAACTACTTAAATCTGGTATTCAGTTAGAGGAACATTCGCCCACTGGAGCTATATGGCCAACGGGTGTTTTGACGTAATTATAACCACCAAGTCAAAAACAGCAATGTTACACTTGATCACGCTTAGCCGTGCCGAAAGGATATCGCTGGCATAGAAATAATCATGTTGATATTCTAACAGTTGCAAACTCACAGAAACAACCTTTCAGCACGTCTGTCATCGAATCGGCATGAACCTTAGGGGCCCAAATGGCTGTATGCTAAGATGAACTGTTAACGACATCTGTTATACGACTCCGCAATTAATTAACACTCTTCGGAACGAAGGAGCTAGTGACTAAACAACACGTATACGCTAGTTCGTTCTCTACGCATCTGAGTGTCTGAAAATCCATCTAAAATGAATTATGTTCACTTCTGCCAAGACAAAACGTTCGGGAGTGCCATCATCACTTGATCAATTCCGTTTGGATTGCCACAATCGCTTCGTTATATTTACTGCTTTTAATGATTCAATATTTCTCGAAATCATAAAATCCCAGGGTGAATAAACATGCTTGTAAACATGCCTACGCGTTACAATTGTTACATTCGGAAAAAGAAGCATTGTAGCTAGGTTTGCTCAAAACAAGAATTTCGGATAATGCGGCGATGAAGGCAGTGAGAACGAACGAAATCAGGGAGATTGAACATGCTTCTAAACTTAGGTAACCATGTGTTGGGTGTTCACTTGTTTGTATTGTTCCCTTGAGAGAAGAAGACATTGCACGTTTGTCCCCCGAATCAACAAGAATGTTTTCCATTTAGAAAAATGAGCAATGAAGACAGGATAAATAAAATTCGACTTTCCGCGAAAATGTGTCGCAGGCTGTACAGTCTCAGAGTACACAATCACGCTATCTAGAAACTTTAACCTGTTTTTGGATCAGCAATTAACATAATAGTATTTAGTTGATGCTTACAACGTTGAATGGCCCGTTATATGGCTATGGACACAACCAACGATACAATCAGGAACGGAAAGATCACATGCAATGGAAGTACGCCCACTGGCCTGCTGAACCTTATTCGATCACTAGATCAACGTAGTTGCTTGAAAAATCACATTGAATGTATTAGGAACCACCTAATTGGTATCCCAAAACATGGTGTGATCCATTTGAATGAAATCGTCATTGATGTCATGCAGGGAACGTCCAACAATGTATGCTCCTATCCATTGATAGTTGCTTTTTTTACAATATCACCTGATTGTGGAGACATAATCCTTCTGCTATTGATAACAAATATTTACGTCTGTAGTATAGTGCATGTATCATGAGTCATCCAGTATGATGAGTCAATCAGCGCGTCCTTTCTGTGCCGTAGGATTTTGAAGACGCGCTCTATCGACTGCGCGACAACATTACCTGATTTAAAATTATTCAGGAAACCAAATGGTTCTACTCACGGACGCACCGAAACAGGAGATAATTCAATTGTTGCTATTTTCGAGCGGCCCCATTCTATTCAGTGAATTAATTTTCATTTCTCTGTAACGGATGACACTTTTTTGCCAATAACTTGGAAAAAAAACGAGATTATTTCATCGCAACGTTCCATTAGCGGTGAATACTCCGAAAAGAATGTTTAGAAGTCATTCCTCACTAGAACGTTTGGAAGTAGGCCAAACAACACAGTGTCGAGTAAGAAGTATGTTTTGGTGATGGTGATCAACTCAACATATCTATTGGGGTTCACTATTGGGGGCAACTTTGTCTTAGAGAGATTGTGCAGGACTATTAGCTACTTGTTTCTGGTGAGTTTGCATTATTTCGCTCTATGTTTTTAAATTTAGACGTGGAAATAGTCGCTCAGGTGATCAAATCATCATCGTGCTATTATACCACAAATGCAGATTATCATCTTGACTATATATATCCACGCATGGGCGTCGATTCAGTTGAAATTTTCAGAGGGACCTGGTAATTTCCTTTGGTTACTATGTAAAAACTCAGGATTGCCCATGTTTCCTCTCTTCAGACGCGGCTCGCTGAAGAAAATGCCGTCTGAAATAGAAACACGAATGTATGTATCACTATCAGACGACCTGAGTATCCTCATGAAGTTTTCAATTGCGAACAAAGGACTAAAATATTACCTATAAGCATACTAAACCAGTCTGTGGATATTACATTTTTTATTGTAGCCAGAGGTGGATAACATTCCCTCTAGATAATAATGCGTGAACATGAAAGCCATCTCGGGCAAATTATTAAAGTCATCACATATAGGCTATACATTGGTAATGGTTTTGTGTGAACTCCCGATAGAGATATAGATATACCAACTGTTCCATGTATATCATACCGATGTTCAAATTATTATTGGAAGCCTTTCTGTGCCAAATCCCAGTCCATAAATTGCAATTGCTTCCTCTTGTTTGTGTATATATTTCAAACATAGATCAATATGAAAACGGAAATAATAACTTCCGTCTGAAACTTTTGGAGTGGCTCAGATGACAATTTTGTATTATTAGAAGCGATGAATAGTGACGCACGAGATGGTTGCCGAAATCTAATTAGCGATCATTTGAGACTCTTTGGGTAACTCGATCGAGTTCATGATTCTGCCAGTGGAACTAGTGTGGATTAATACTCATATACAAAATGCTAACTTTACCCTTTCCTTCATCAGCATGGCGACAGTGTTATTGGGGAATAGTGGTCTCGGCATTGAAGAGAGAACATGTACATGTAACTAAACTACCTAGAGTCCAACGTCTGGGCAGTATTTACTGACAACATTAATGATGTCTCAACCCACATGTGCACGGCTCACTGTACGACTCTGCATTTGACAGCTCACTGCGGAGGCGCCACAGTACTCCCATGTGATCGGTCAGCCTGTCACACGTCTACTGATTCGCAGCATAGGTGCTTTCAATTCACGGTTGTGTGAGTATTCTTCGACCTCCGGGTGGACAGAGCAGGCGTTCGAACAACCTGCGAACTCTGATGAAAGTTCAGTGATAGCAGCCTCACTGTTCCGAAATGGTTGAACTCGACCCTGTTTCGTACCTTAAACGCGATAGATAAATAGTAGGAAAAGTATGCGACAGATCAGTTACATTTTTACAGGGGATGCAACGCAAGTTCACAGTGGTTTTACTCAATACATACGCACTACTGAAGGATAGAGCTGTGGGTGACAATACAACAAATCGAAACAGTCATACATATTCCAATAACGATGGCAGAACGTGAGATTATTGAGGTGTTTTTTCCAGAGTATCTCCAGGGGAATTTTCATTCATTCAATTTGTATTCTATGTGACAATTTGACCCATAGAATTGAGAATTCACACGAAAGTCCTCCGACAATTTTCGATTCTGGAATGAGATTGAGTGGTTCGAAGCGTCTGCATGTTTTTTCATGTATTTTGGCCTTTCTCTGTACATTCGAGTAAACCAGTTCTATTTCAAATAATGACGACCAAGTCGTTATTGCTGATATATATATATATATATATATCACACGGAATACAAATTATACAATATTTACACCAGATTTGCTACCCTGGGTTTCACGCACGCGTGCCGCGGCGATCTTCAGGCAAGTGGAC
>JAODTT010295362.1:0-13061 GCA_025400115.1 Pentamera pediparva
ACCTGTTTTCTGTTCGATTAGTAACTTTTAAACCAGGTAGGTGTCTTTCCCAACATTCCCCGCGCGTTCAATTTGCTGCAACTGATATTACAGTGTTGTATAGGCAATGCCCCGTCTACGTAATGTATGTGATGGTGTATGGATTATAGATGACTGATACGGAGTCTTTGAATGGTCGCAAAGACCATTTCTCCGATGATTTATGAACAGAAGAATGGTGACTATTATGGGACCGCTCCAAAGCCGGTTTCTCACGTTTTTTCCTCGAACTAAAGTGAGAAGAAGCCTGGTACTATGCATACGGCTTTGTGATCATGCATGAAAGACTGTTTCAGAGAAAAAGTTTAGTGTTTAGGATCCTCATAAATTTTGGATTTGAGTTGGTGGTCGGTCCCGACGGTTTCTCGAATGTAAACAAACTCGAAGACGGTTCGATATTCTCGTACGATATTCTGGGGAAGCAGTGCGACTAAGTCACATCACCAGCCTACATGACCAAAAGAGGCGAACTGGCATGTCCCCAGTGGGCCAGTGTCCCAAAGCTGAAGTGTTTTTTATGCATTACCTATTCCCGAAATTACAGTATCCTTGCCGTCAACTATCATCGGACAAAGATGCCGTCGCACACATTACACATGTCACAACTGAACAACAAAACTTAGCAGAGAAATGAGGCAAGGAATCACACCACATCGTTGTGGTCTTGTTGAAACACTGAAATATCCAATAGCAGGTACAGGTATGTTTATTGATATACCGGCATATAATGTTAAATTCTGCTGCTCGATTTGCGACGCCCACTCATTCAAGGATTGCAGACAAATATTTACTGTAAACGATATAACGCTCCCTCAATTATGATATAAAAAGGGAGCGAGGGAGTATTTCTATATGTTTTCTAGTGTTCTTCTAGGAATTTGCCCAGACATACAAAGCTATTGTCCAAATTTGGTAACTGTCGTGCACTGTCAAGCAAATGTTTAATATTCGGGCGTCGATAAATGAAGTACAAAAAAAGCCAGTAAACGCCACAAAATCGTGCAAAGACATTATCCAGAATACAAGAGGATTGCCCGGATCTTCACTAGTATGTATTGCCCACAAGGTGCACAACTGGAAAGTTGAGGCTTCACGTCTGCGTTGCGTTCGTTCCGGTAACTTTCAGGGAATGTGAACAATTGGCTGTTTCCAATTGAAATTTCACACGCCCATGTGGTTCGCTAAGGAAAAAAGTGTATGAGTGGGGAGGGGCCAAGGTAGGTGTTCCTTAGAATAAAATGATTTTTAGGTGATAGGTCAGTGAAAGGTCAGTACAATGTCATGAGTCAAAATTATCGACTAGGCAGCCATCCCAAGAATATCTTTTATTATCAATTTTAGATGTTGCTAACTGCCATAAGGTTCCGCAGGTACCGTTTCCTGCAATCTGCAAGACGAAAATTTCGCTGGACCGCTCCGCGCCAACATACTGTGGCGCACTGCTTACACAAGACTCCGCTCGAATGTCCCCCAAACGTCCATCACAAATCTCCGACCCTGAATACGTGGCATGTTTCACACATTGTGCAGTCCAGGCTGTAACCTGTAGGTGTACCATATGCATGTGACTTGTTCGTCATGTCACTCGTTCGTGTCCATCTGTGACGAGCAAAATGTTCAGCAATACTATTTCTAAGATTTTTTGGTATATCAGCTTGTATTGCGCTCTGAAAATACTTGGGCCAGGAGGGATTCAAACCGAACTTGGTTGGAAAACATTGTAAAAACCCAATTCTGATCACATTTTTACGCAGAAATTAATTTGGTTCTCTCGTGAACTATTTTTAGTTTCTACCAGATGGTACTGCCTGTTTAAGAAATTCGGCTATTGCACTCACTAATGCTGATGGTCGGATCCCCGCATCTTATGTTGCTGAAGAAACAGTGTCAATGTTCCAGTACTAATAATTTATTCCACAAGTTATTATCCTGTTTACATGGATGAGTGGTTATTGTACTATCCCCTCTACACTTTCAAAATGCTCTGGTCGAATTGAACCTGGGAAATGATCTAATGGGCAATGAACCGGAAAAAGCAAATACATGACTATGTTTTCGGCTCCTAATCATTTTCTGTTCAAAACTAAATATAGTCAAACATTCGGACAGATCCCTTTTCGTGACCAAAACGTTTTCTGAGTTTAAGAGTGTAGTATGTTCCACAGAATATGCCTTTTGGGTATCTTAAAGAGGCAAAACCGACTCGCGACATTTGCTGAATATCATAACGACAAAAACCGTCCCAAGGTACCGAAATAATATTTCGTTGACATATAGTGACGATATACCGATTCCGGATTGAATTGCATGGGGACTATTTTTCGGTGTGACGTCATGCAAACGTCATGTCGTCGTTTCTCTTTCGCCAGTTGCTACGAGACGATATTGCCTCTTTAAACAAGGCATTTCTTCACTGATGAAGGTCAAGGGTCATGTAACAGATTTCCTTCGATTTGGCGCGGAATGAAAATTTCCCAGAATTTGGAGGATGTAGCATGGTGTCTGGCTGATACATTTCTATTTGCTAGGCCTGTGCTAACTCGAAAGAGCCCCATCCTTATTGTGACGTCGAGCGGTGAACGACGTTAAGGCCGCTCATTGACTCTACAGTCTACACAATAAACACTGCGATTTCAAACCTTGATAGAAGAAAGACGGAAAATAGGTATAGCCTAGTTTGCATTTGCGTTGTATAAGACGTTCCTCCGCGCCCCCCTCTCCCTTCGACGTCATAAGGTGTATTTCGTAGTGTAGTAGTAATTGCGTTTCACTTGCTCACACGTGTAGGACGAAATTCAAATTGCGGTTTAGATTCCTTTCAATGTAATATCAATAATACACAAGAATAAATTAGGTTGAGTTCAAATGACCCTTGGCCTTTAACTTCACAGATTGAAAGACTTTATTCGAGGCCAGATTTCAATTTTGAGAACATATTGCACCACGGTCCCTGTTATTAGGCCTAATGGGCCTAATTCTCCTAACACTAAATTAAATCTTGTGCGGACTTTCTTAGCGAGTGTTATATCATTTAAATAAAGATGTTCAATTGTTTGCGTTACTTTTGTAAAGGAGCAACAGTTAATGTCTGAAAAATTATATCCAATACGATCGACGTACCCGGATTGAATTTACTTTTGACGGGAGACCGGTCAATTTTTAAATGTTCGATGCAAAAACTACAATTATTTCTCACAAAAGAATGGTGTCTGTTTTCTATTTATTGTTTTACTTGTTCAATTCGTATTACTTGCCACGAAAATGGTAAATGATCGAATACATCATCGATAAACACATCATGGTGTCGCTTTAATGAATTATTTGTCACCTAAGGATTTTTGAACAATCAGTCGTGTTTCTATTGAACATGCATGGCTAATACCAACGCTCGCCTTTAGTCGGGTGCCTGGCAGCGGCGTAACCAGGAACTAAAGAGGAAGCTCTAGGAGCAACAGCCCCCTCCGGGATTTCTCAGAAGAATAATCCCCCCTCTCTATTCAAAACTCTATATTTCTACATCTCCCACTCCACCCGTACCCAATGTACCATGCAACGTCGCCGGTGCCTAAATGGTTTCAATTGGTGCCTTGTTTAGGCTAGAACTCAAACAACGAACAACGCCAACGGCGCTAGTCAGTTATTGGAAAGCGAAGTGTGGTAGGAATTAGAACTCAGCAACCGTGAAGACGAAACGAATTGTATTTCAGCCGTATATGCTTCGGTGTGAGAAATTTTAACACACTTTTTTATATCAGTGAACCCTCAATGGGTCTTTGCGACTTCGATGCATAAAGGATCCAAGCTCCAATACCCGTCAATGGTCAATATGATATGAGTACCTTCAACACTGTCATATTCCCAGGTACCTACTACTCAATTGTTCGATGACGCCAAGAGTGCTATTCAGGCGTTGTACACAGCAAAGAAGGGAGAACTGCATTTTACCCATACAGCGAACGTACAGGAGGCTCGATTCATGATTGAATCTCTCTCCGAAATTCGTTCTAGTGGCAGTGTTCTTAAGCTTCTCGACTTTTTCAATACTGGACCCTTTTAATCGTCGATTGATCTTGGTGACATCTTCGTTTGAACAACAAAAACTTGCCACATCAATTATCAATACTTGGAAACGTTTTGGCGTGACTACTCGTCAGTTAATACACATTCGGTGCTATTTCAAACAAGACTTTACAGGTTCACGTAAAGAGGGAAGTAATAACCAACCGCACCAGTCGATATTTGATACTAACAGGTTAATTGCTTACCTGGCTCTACGTGGGAAATTATGACCAGCAGCCTCCTTGTTTCACAGAAAACACTTGCATATGTCTGTTTGGAACAATGAATAAGTTTTTGTTAATATCGGTAGTGGTTCGTTTGAAGGAACTATGCTGTGCAGAATTTCAGGTCGACCCTTTCACATTCAATAGTTTTGATAACTTCGGAGTTGATTTGGGAGAGCATGGAAGTATCTCCCGGATATGCCGCCCCCATGATGACGCCCGAAATGTTTACATCACTATGATAGATAGCGACGGTAACTATATGCGAATATCCAGGGACGGGCCCCCCAGCTCTGTGCACAACAATAACTATTCGATTTCACTCGAGAATGGTCGCTATAACCTGACGATCATGGGACTGACAATGGCAGATTCATCGAAATATCGATAGCTGGCAGTACAATTGTCAATACTATCGGATTTGCGGATGCAGGAAATGCTTATCATCAGCACGCAGATATTTACACCTAGAGGTCTGTGATCTCGCTTCCGCTCCTCAACCCCCCCAAGAGTGAGTCTTGATAGATTACGCAATTCTGGTTTATTTCATCGGAGACGAGCTCAGCCTGAGCTGTCCCGTGGAGCTATCAGCGATTTACTTGGATAATCTCATGTTAGAAGACTTTGGGAACAGAGACAACATAATCCCAGGTGCATATGTATACAACGTGACCGTCGATGAGAGATTCAATGGAACGAGTCTGAGCTGCACGGGCGATTACACGGGATTTGTCGGAGGAGGCTGTCAACCTATGTGCGTCAATCCTAGCGTTGACGGTGTTTGAAGATCTGCAGGTGCATATTTCACCCTCATCTGTCATGGTAAGCGAAGAAGAGAGTGTTCATTTTACATGCATGAGCAACATTTACGAGCCAACTACGTTTGAATGGAACATAACAGAGACGCCGGGTATCTCAGTGGCCAATGTGGCCAATGTGGCCAATGTGACTACAGATTCAGCCCCCGGCGGAGAAGGACTGTACATTTCCAGGATAGAATTTAGGAAATCGAGTGCTCTTCCTTTCTCGGTCGCATGCAAAGTCACTTTCCATACAAGGTCAAGCGTCGCGCAAGCAGTGGTGGTGACGTGGACTGCTCCGATAACTCCGTCTTCATCATCATTGGATGGTGAGAGCACGCAGGGGAGTGACATAGGTGAGGACAACCAACAATCGCCATATTTGGTTCTCGCTGTAGTCATTCCCATAATTCTCGCATTGATCACTGGACTCATAATCATATCCTTCGTCATGTATCATCGTAAGTCAAATAAGAAACCTGCGCCATTGGGTACTGACTCGATGACCAACCCAGGGTCAAATTCTGTCGTCCAGTCAGGCGGGGCCTTTTACACCACCACGATCCATGGGAATGCAAGCATAAGTGTGTGCACAGGAGATTATGAGGAAGTTGACGGTGCGACATAAAACATCGGAATAACACATTCCTATTGTTACATACATTACTCACGTTTAATGTAAATGTATTGATATGACATCGCTCGGAGGCTATAGCTCGAAATAACATGTGAAACCGGTGGATAACTGATATTGTATAAAATTAAAAACACTATAAATCTAAAAGAAGTGATATCAACACCAGTGGGAGTCACGTTGTAGGGTCTGTATAGTAAATGTATCTTTTGTTATTGTGTTACTCTGCCTTATGGTGTTACTCTGCCTATTGGTCCGGAGCTACATATGGGTATACAATACAGGCGGCTGAGCAGTGCTGCAGTACTACTGTCTACAGAGTGTTGGATCGTCTTTAGGCTCGGCTACGCTACAGTGGCGTTGTCGGCAGGATGCGTCTTGTTTTTTCAGTTAGTTTGATGTCTTGGTAGTTAGAATCTTCAGTTGAGATGTATATGTTTCCTCCCTGAAGACTTTAGTTTCATATGACGCCGGTATCACAGATGTGGAACTCTCGCGGTAAGACATTTTTGTATTCAATGAGTAGGGCCTAGTGTTATCAGTTAGTAGGGGCCTACACGTGTTGCACAATGGCGTCTGATAGTAAAACGAGTGCTGTGAACAAAGAACAAAATGGCGGAACAGAGCGTGAACGGTATCCATTCTTAAAGTATATGTTGGCGGACTATGTTAAAGAGTTGTGTGAACAGAATCATATAGACACGGTATTATTGACTACTAAGGATGCAAGAGTGAAGGCCTTACAAACCCTACCAGAATTAGGAAAGCAGGCAGCTGCTTTGGGCCTGAGCAAAGGAGATGTAGGAATAGGGCTCGGGGAACAAAAACATAGTCCAGGTACGAATGTGTACAACAAGCTTAAGGGTTTTCATGTGCTGTCTGCAGAGGATGATTTAGAATGTTACTTGGCGACATTCGAGAGACTTTGTAAGAGTCAGTCGATTCCAGAACCTAGATGGACGATTTTGTTAGAGCCATTTTTGACCGGTAAGGCTCAGAGAGCATATTATGTACTTACGGAAGCTCAAAAGACCGACTTCAAGGTGGTTAAAGACCATGTACTCGCAGCATATCGATTGACGCCGGACTATTATCGCGAGGAGTTTAGAGTGGCTCGGAAGACATCGTCAGAGTCTTTTGGACAGTATATTGGTCGTTTGGATCTATATTTTAGACGGTGGATCAACACAACAGACAGTCTTTTGACTAATGTCGAATTCATCCGCATTAAGGATAAGATTGTAGGGGACCAAATGATCTCATCTCTCAGAGACAACAGCCTGCGTATGAAACTGTTAGAACAGAATTGGGGTAGTATTAGCCAACTGGCACACTTAGCGGACAATATTATTGTAGCCAGGTCTTCTTGTAGAAATAGATTAAACTATGAGACACCTACTATTAGTACCAGTCCACAGACGGGTTCTGCAGGAATGTCTAGTTCAGCCAACTACACTACAAGTACGAGACCAACAGAGGGCTCCACTGGTCGGTCAACCGAAGGGCCCGTGCGACCGCCCCGCTCAAGTGGGACTGGGAGACAAGATGTGACGACCATGAGGTGTTACAGGTGTGGTCAGCAAGGACACCTCAGTTATGACTGTCAGGCCAGGCCGATTCAGAATCACACGATCAATTTCATGAGGGTGTCAGATGATCTTCATCAGGAGGTGCTCGTTCCACTACCGGGAAAGGCGTCGGTGAAGGAGGATAGGGCAGCGAGTATCTGTCGATTGGATGGTGTATATGTCGATACCGTCCTGAGTGGAGAAGGGGTGATGGCGTATGTAGACAGTGGATCCGGTGTTTCTCTGATGTCTTCTTCCTTGGCTGGGTCATGCCCAGTTCAGCCGCTGGATGCTCCGATGCGTATCTCGCTTTTGGATGGGACGCCGCTCGTTGTGGAGGGGAAGACGACCTGTTCTTTTGAAGTGGCTGGTGAGATCGGAGTTGTCGATTTCCTTGTGGCAGAGCTTCCTTGCCCTCTGCTGCTGGGGAGAGATGTGGTCACAAGATTTTCGCTGGTGTTTGACCTGGCGGACAGTGCTTGCTGGTCGGAGCAGAGTCGACCAAGGGTGAAGTTCCCTCTGACGTGGGTGGAGAACGGGGGCCGTTCGTTTTCCTCTGGCACCAGTGATCTGAGTGGTCGACGCCCAGTGGACGCTCGGGAGGTTCCGGAAGATCCAGGTATGTCAGTAGACGAGGGTGGGGATCCTGGTGGTGACATCTTGGACAAGGACACTTTGGGTTTGGACACTGGACATTATGCTTCCGGGCATATAGAGGGGTATGATGAAGAAATCTCCGAGATTTTGGGGGAATATGCTGAGGTTTTTAGGGACCAACCGGGATATTGTGATATGTTATGCCATCGTATTGACACAGGGGATGAGTCACCCGTTCGTAAAGGTCCGTATAGGATGTCCCCTCCAAAAAGGGAGTCTCTAAAAGTGCAAATTGCACAAATGTTGGAGTGGGGTGTCATCACACCATCCATATCTGATTGGTGTAGCCCTGTTGTAATGGTGCCCAAGAGTGATGGTAGTTATAGGGTTGCTATTGATTATAGAGGCTTGAATGCTGTCACAAAACCTGTTAATTACCCCATACCGACCATTGATTCAGTACTAAATTCAGTGGGGGACTCGAAGGTCTTTTCTACCATAGACCTTAAGTCGGGATTCTGGCAGTCGGCTATGCATCCCGAGGATCAGCACAAAACGGCATTCGTGTGCGAAGAAGGTGTGTACGAATTCAAGCGATTACCGTTTGGCTTAAGAAATGCAAGTCAGAGCTTCCAAAATCTAGTAGATGTTGCTTTGGGCCCCATTGATACCAAGGGATCAAGGAAGTGCTATTATCCATACATAGATGACATTGTCATTCACTCACCGGACATCGACACTCACTTGGAGGACCTGAGAAGGGTCTTGGGGTGTTTGTCGATGGCCGGTCTCACTGTTAATCACACAAAGTGTCATTTTTTGTGTGAAAGGGTCCAATTTCTAGGTTATGTTATAAGTGCAGATGGGATTCACTTGGATCCTGCCAAGTGTGAGGCAGTGCGTGATTATCCTTGCCCCTCAGATAAGAAATCATTGGAGCGCTTTCTTGGTTTGTGTGGGTGGTGTTCCAAATTCATAAGTGGGTATTCACGAATGGCAGAGCCGCTGAATAATCTACGGTGCAAGGATGTGACCTGGTGTTGGTCGCATGCTTGTCAGGAGGCATTCTTGAGCATAAAGAGGGCCATTGCTAATGCAGTCTCCCTGGCCATACCTGATTTTAGTCTGCCTTTTCAGGTGCACACTGATGCCAATCTTAAGGGTTTGGGTGCTACCTTGATGCAGGTTAAAGATGGAGAGGCTACGGTTATTGCTTTTGCATCACGGGCACCAACTTCAGCTGAGAAGAATTACTCGGCTACAGAGCTTGAATGTTTGGCTGTTGTTTGGGCAATGGAGAAGTGGAGACCGTATGTAGAGGGCATGCAGTGTATGGTCTTTACGGATCCCCAGGCACTAGTGTGGATGCTCAGGAGTCCTGCGCTCTGGAGCTGGTGTATGTGAATGTGAGTTCATTCCAGCATTAACGGTTTGCAAGATGTCGAGGCCGAGCAGAAGCAAGGCGCCTACAGAGAAGGGGCTAGAATACACCGAGGAGGTCAAGCTGAAGACCCAGCATGGATTATGGAAGAGTGTGAAGTTGTCAATAGAGGAGGTGAGATCTCTGATCTCAGGCAATCCTACAGCAAAGAAAGCTGAGGAAATGTATGGTGTATGGATGGGGATGTGTGAGAATTTCAGAGGATGCAACGATGAATATTGTGAATTGCTAGATGAGGGGGATGAAGTATCACATGTTGATAATTGTTATGGGGATAAAGTATCACATGTTGATAATTGTTATGATGATGAAGATGTATATCTTATGAATGTCAAGGAGGGAAGTTGGTTTGCTTCCAAGTTAGAGGAGGTTGAGCCTTCTTCTGATGCTGGTTCAAAGGCTGGCTCACAGGCTGGTTCAAAGGCTGCATCTAGGTTGTCAAGGAGTAGCAAGGCCTCATCCCCGAAGCAAGCAGAGAGAAGCAAGGAGGATGAGCTGCTACAAAGAGCCAAATTATTGAAGGAGAAGCAAGCCCTTGAGATGAAGCTGAAACAGTTGGAGCTTGAGATGGAGCACCAAGCGGAATCTCACAAAATTGAGAATAGGTTAGCAGAGTTGAGAGGACTGAGCCAGGTCTTGGAGGAAGTGGAGCTGCAAGAAAATAGCCAAGGTCTGAGTATTGAAGAGGAACTAGAAGTCGAAAAGAGTCTCAAGCGAGAGAACCGACTGATCAGTGAAGTGGAATGAAGACACAGTCAAGCCCAAGAGGTCCGAATATTATGGCGAGAAGCTAGGCAAGGTATTGATAGATCTCCAGAAGCCGAAATTGTAAATAAAAGAGTCTTGTGGCGATTGTATGGGGTACAACAAGTTCATGCCTCACTTTAAGTCAAGAATCGAGGGGTTGTGCTCCAATGAAGAGAGAATTGACTAGAGAATTGACTATCTGGACAAATACGCTACAGGGGAAGCGCATCAGATTGTGGTGGGGTTCTCATACATGGATGCTGCGGTTGGTTATCCGGCAGCCATCAAGGAGCTCAAGCGACGCTATGGGGATCCAGAAGTCATCGCCAACTCATATGTCAAGAAAGTGCTCAGCTGGCTGCCTATCCGGGCAGAGGATCCTAAGGCTTTGAACAAATTTGCTGTGTTCTTGATGGAATGCGAAGCAGCCAATAAGTGTGTTGGTACGTTAGGAGTTTTGCAGAGAACCTCAACCTTCAGAAACTACCCTTTCACATGCATGACAGATGGAGGAATATAGTTCAACGCCTTTGTGGAAAGAGCAAGCGGATTAGTTTTAGCAATTTGGTCAAGTTCATCCGGAATGAAGCCATCAAGTTGAATGACCCAGTCTAGGGCTGGAAAAACCTTGTGCCAGATAGGAGAGATGGACGGGACCAAGGTAAGGCCAAGATCGCTGCAGTGACCGATACTAATGTGCAAGAGAGGAGGAGAGTAAGATGCTGGAACTGTGATGAGTCACATTTCTTCTCTGACTGTCTGAAGCTTGAGAGCATGTCCCTGGCTGAAAGGAGGGACAAGGTAGCGAGCATGAAGCTATGCTTCAAGAGCCTGAAGAGAGGTCACATGGCATCTGAATGGCATTCCAGTGATGCCTGCAAGTTCAGCAGGAGGAATCAACGCTCTCTTGCATGATTTCACACGAGAGCAACTGTCTGCAAGTGACTACCTCGAGTAGTGCTGGTCAATCCGTCTGTACTAATGCCGCAAGTTCTAGTCATTGCACCATGCCTATCATACCAGTAATGGTATCGAGAGGATTGAAGTGAAATACTATGCTTTCATGCCTATTATACTCGTAATGCCATCAAGAGAGTCAAAGTCTGTGAAGTGCTAGGCTTTCCTGGATCCAGGCAGCAATGAGACCTTCTGTACCGATCATCTTGCTGCAGCCCTGGAGGCAAGTGGTAGGATGACGCTTCTAAAGATGAAGACAATGGGGATTACCTGTAGCATGCCAACAAGCATTTTATCTGGCTTGACGATCGAGGCTATGAGTGGGGATGGAGTTGAACTAAATCTTCCCCCAGTGTTCACCAAGTACTGTCTGCCAGTCAATGTGTGACACGTACATAGTACCTACGAAGGAGGAGGTAGAAGGATGAGAGCACCTGCGAGGCCTAGAAATTCCTAGAATACATGATGTCCACCACATTGATTTGTTGATTGGCAACAATGTGCCAGCTACCTAGGCACTCACTGATTCCAGGACGGGTCCATTGGGAAGCCCATACACAACCAAAACTCCTCTTGGTTGGGTCGCATTGGGGGTTGAGCGAAGTGGATATGGTATGATCTTGAGCAACTTCACCCAAGCAGATGGAAACTTGGGATTGGAGACCCTAATCAGACAGCGCATAAACTATGTTCACTAAATTAGGTTAACACATATGTTCACAATTTCTAATAATTTGTTCCAGAGCCAACCATCATATATGAAGCCTTTCTCTTGCCGGCAGATGAGGAAACTGGTATGAGTGGGCCTAATTTCCTACGACCATATCCCGTTGAATATACCGGTAGATGAAATTCTGAGCAGAGACTTTCAACAAATATTGTCCTTTTCCCTACTTTCACACCGAGGTGAATAGGTATATGGTGAACATCAGTTCCAAGACTATTTTTGACAAGACTGGGAACATTTCATCAAGTCTGGTAATATGACATAATTATTTCGTTTTGACAAAACCAGCCTGCGCTGGCCCCAGTTAGTACAGAGATGAGTTCCGCGAAAGGTGCAGTTGGTAAGACTAGTAATGATGATGGCATGAGGATGGCCTCGCGAACCCAATGAAAATGTGTGGATAGTTTATGGTATTTTTGAGGTGATAGACATGATGACTGCGATTGGGAATGATGTTGGGAAGGACAGCTCCAAGAGATGTGTTAAGACCTTGGGATATAGGGCGGTGACGTTCAAGCATAGAAAGGATCATGACTACATCCAGGAGACCTACCTACCATGTAACATAACGGACGTAACTTGTACAATACTGACAGTCGGCCTATTTAGTGTTCCGACCTATATGAAGGATGTGGAATTGACCGACGAATGCGGGAGATGGGATACACTGTCAGAATTGAATGGACACATAAAATGTATTGCAGTGACTTCCGCACTTTGAAGCAGCAGCACTACTCGACCGTCCGCAGTTGTTGCCTTTGTGGAAGCCACTGCGGTCTCGAATTGGCTGTTGATCGTTTACCTTCCATGTGTGCGCCTGGCACGTCCAGACTTGTTGATATTTTTCGTTTCAACTGAGCGTTCAGCTCTGGAGTTTCCCACGCTTGTAGGACTGTGGAGTTTTCTTCGGCAGGACTAGGTGGACATGTTCATCATCCTCGCCGCACTGACGATTCTTTTGGAGAACTATCGTTACAAATTCCACAACCCCAAGCTATCCGTTATTGTGAATACAGTATTCTGATTGGCTAATCTCAATCACGTGGCCATCCGTTATTTTTGCAATAACAGGCAGTCTTATCGCAATAACAGGCAGCTGGTCAGAGTAACGTTGGACGTTGGCTGTGACGAGCAACGACTCTTCGGAGGATTGTCAACTATTTATCACTTTTTTCGATCAATCTCGACGTAATTTCTGTCACCACAGTTTACCAAAATGTGCAAAATACACGGAAGGAGAGATTTCAACGGTTTTAGGATCGGAACCC
>JAODTT010297583.1:0-13060 GCA_025400115.1 Pentamera pediparva
TTGGGACGTCTTCAGCCGGTGCTTAGTATCCGGATAATAACCGGTTATTATTCACTTCCACACACTAAAGTTACATATACATAGGTCACGTGGTATTTATGAATGATAAGTATCCATCTGCGTATGTACATATTGTGACACATATGCTGTGTAACAATAACTGTACACATGCATGGCACAGGGCATAGTGGCTTTGTTCACATGTTCGTTACTCCCTCTGGAGCGGGTGAATATAATAAAATACCACGGTATGACCCGCCTTTGTTAGAACCCCATCAGACCAAAATGTGGGTTTTCACTTCCATTGGCCTTCAAGCCATCCATGTAACATAAGTTAAAAAAAATTATTTTAAGGTCAATTGTCTTTTAAATGTTACTTATATAGCAAATCGACGATTCCTTCGATTGCGATTGGTACAGATGATGATTATGTTTCCATCTTACCCAGGTACGACGGAATTAACAACTAAAATCGTTACAGACATTGGTAAGCAATCAAACTCACAGCAATCATGAATGAGAATATACCAGTTTATCCACATCTCGGCCGAACGAGTCATGCCGGTGGCGGCTTGAACAGACATGAAGTTGCATACTATACGAGAGTTTCAATCCACTCCATTATTTTTGTGGGTTAAATAGGTAGGATTTGAGAGCTGACTGGTACTGTGGTGTATCATAGTATCTTATAGATTATGACTTCAAGTTTTATTTATTAGGCGATGCGTACTTTCCTCCAAGAGCATGGCTTCTTGTGATGAATTTCGCGGGGTTCTATTCAAGTCGACCACACCAGCTGATTCGTGTAGAAGACACCATAACTATCGATGGCAATGTTGTCAATTTCATCGTTAGCTTATTTAATATCGGTCAAAATTTTACCACTGTAATCTGACCATAACTTGTGTTATACCATCTACGATATATACAATCGTGTTTAAGTAAACGTTTTCCTCTATTCGTGTCGGGTTACCACACAAATGCAAATTATTTGGCTCATAGAACTTACGTTGCCCTTGCCATCCATCGTCAATAAATTCTTGGTTCCTGGTGTTGTTCTCTGTCACTTGATAAGTGCGTTCGATGCACCTGTATTATTACTCAATTTCATTGTGCGTCCTTCGAGCTTGTAGAACGTTACCAAAACATGTATTCTGTTTTTGTCAATAGAGATGACCTCATCAAGTATCGAATCTTCAACAGCCAGAAGTCTTGATCAATCTACTGAGACTATAACTGATAGTGGTAAGTGGAGTTAGAACATACGTGCAGGCCATGATGTTTTGCTCTATCATTAGTTGATATGTAGTATGTGTACAGGACAATAAAGGATATACTGCAGTGGTGCAAACACGTGCAAAGGGGAATGTAACCTAAATCATATCAATATATTAACGACAGCCATTACAGCCAGTCTTGTTACTAGGCACGGTTCGTTCATGATTGCCTACGTGGATGGCAAATAAACTCTCGACAGCGCATATTATTTATTCACAAAACGAGTTTGAAACGTCTACCTATTTGAAACAAGGAACTCTGCTCTGTTGATAGTGTATATTTATAGGTTCCGTCGTTCAGTATCGGTACTCTCCTGGTCCTATTCCTGTCTGATAAACTGTTTCCTTATGTTTCCATTAGGCTTTAGAGAGTACACTGTCCCAATTGGTAGAACTGTCAAGCTCGTAATCGAGTGCGACTTTGTTCGAGTCCACGGTGAGACTTTGAGCAAGGTAATTCATCACAATTGCTCCACTGCACCCACATGTGAATGGGAAACATGTGATTTATGTGGCTGCTCATATAGGAATGATGGAGTGGCATTACAGTTTAATGTGCCAGGTGCGAACAAAACAAAATACGCATGATATCGTGTGGGTTTGAAAAGTTAACAATGAGTGGTAATGGTTATGTGGCGCTATGAGATGTGGGTTTCACAGCTAAGACGCTTTAACAATCCAAATCCATGTTTTATCTTACTTCTTGCAGATTTACGGTATCCTTGTGATCGTTTAGCATAATTTTGTTTGTTTTATCGTCGCAGAATGCTACAGACTGGTGTGTAACTGGACTGGTTGGGAGGATGACGAGGTCGGTGGTAAAGTGGACTATCTCTTACCGACCGAGGAGGAAAATATTGCAGACATTATCAACCTCTATCCAGATATCTGCGGGGAGGTCACTGCTATAGAGTGCAGGCTGTCAGATCAGCCTGACTATCCATTCGAAGATATTCCGGGTCAGGACGTCAGTTGTGACCTGGAAAACGGACTTGTCTGTCACCAGGATCTGTTTGCTGGATTTATATGTTACAATTACGAAGTTCGATTACATTGCTGCAGAAAGATAGCATGCACAGATCCAACATCATTGCCGTCGTTCACAACGATGAATGAACCGGAGATAACAGGTAGGCGAAGATTATTAGTTTAGTCTAGTTTCGTAATTTCTGTAGGATTTCCCAGCATCAATATATGAGGATGGACTATTTATAGATGCTTTCCAAAATTCATGTAAATAAATAGTGTATATATATATTTTCAACCTGATTTCCAGTAAACAAATGGACTAGTGAAACAGTTGTCCATTCTTCCAAATCTCCTTGTGAAACGATGTTAATTATCTAGAGTTTCCGTCTTACTCGTGACGAGCATTCAGTCTGTCAGAATCAGCTCTACGTTTAGGGTGATAACCAGCTCACTGATCAGTCCGCCAGACAACCAATTAAATACCGTACATAACTGTCTACTGTAGTATTTGTCATCTTACATCCAGGAGATCCTCCTCACGACTGCCAGACCTTTCCCAGTATCAATCTGCATAATACGCTAAAAGCGACTTATGCTATAAGTGGAATTGACTGTTGACTGATGTTGGCTGATGACTATTCGCCAGTCGGGGGACCGTTTGAATAATATATTCAAGATAACTTCTAACAATAGCACTCACATCCATAGAAGTTACCACTCGGCAAAGGTTAATATCGCCATCAAAGGTTCCAACCCCAAATAGAGTTGTCAAGGTTTTTTTGTGAAATAATTACGAATAGTAAAGGTACACCAGATAGTTCCTGATGAACACTGCTAGTGACATTATGGCAAGTAGATGAATGTCAATTTGTACCTAGCAACTAGGTGTTCCTATTAGCTTACACTAGAATGGTCAAATAATTATTTTCATAACCACACTGTTAGAACAATTCCTTACACTTAACGTGTTAATGAACAACACGGTAATGTTAAGCGAATGTTAATGGCAAAGAATGAATATCAAATTTATCTTCTTCACACAGCTACCGTCAGTGATAACACAGTTTCTACATTAGTGACTGATATAACTTCTATGATTCCAGGGCACTCTACTGAAATTATCACGGATATTGGTGAATGGCAACACTAATATGCATAAATAATTTTAATATCAATTTGTACCTAGCAACTAGGTGTCCCTATTAGCTTACACTAAAAAGGTCAAATAATTATTTTCATAACCACACTGTTAGAACAATTCCTTACACAACGTGTTAATGAACAACACGGTAATGTTAAGCGAACGTTAAAGGCAAATATTGAATATCAAATTTATCTTTTTCACACAGCCACCGTCAGTGATGACACAGTTTCTACATTAGTGACTGATATAATCTCTATGATTCCAGGGCACTCTACTGAAATTATCACGGATATTGGTGAGTGGCAATACTAATATGCATAAATAATTTTATTCTTCAGTATTCCTGGTCACGTTTGAATCCATCGAATGTATTGTTACTTGTATTGTTATTCATGAGAAACTGGTCTTGCAATTATATCAATTCATTCACAATTTGTGTGATATTACAACCCAACAGTGTTAGTGTGAGCTGATAAAACCGTTTGTAAAATATGAATGTATCTGAAAGGTTATTTTTGCTACCTCTGCTACTCAGCTTTGTCGTTAACACAGCTATGCCGTTTGGCAGGTTATGGGATTTGTCTCAATTGCAGTTAGAACCAGATAATGAGTGTATTTTCGTTTTACATAAGTACTACAGAAGCTACAACTATAAGTGAAAAACAAACTCCGGCCCTACACTATTCACTGAAATCGATACAGTCAATTTCTACCCAGAAGAATTTACAGTTCGAATTGCAAAGGGAGACCGGCCGTTTTCCTCCTTTCAACCTAATGATTCAGAATGGTAGTGATTTAATATGCACTGTTAGGAAATTGTCCAATTATAGCAATTGATTCCAGTGCCAGGACATGGTTATAGCACATGGTATTCCTATCGGATTCAATACGTACTGTTGCAAAAAATGACCAATTATAGCGAACGTGTTCAGTGCCAGGACATAGCCTAGTTATAGCTTAAGGTAATTGCCTATCGGATTTAATATGCACTGTTGGAGAATTGACCAATTACTATATAGCAATCGAGTTCAGTGCAAGGACATAGTTATAGCATAAGTTTGGTCGATTTGTTTCATCAAATGTCTACTGGTGCTTGAATGACTGCATGGAATGTTAATTATTTGCCCAACCTTTTGGAATGTGTGGCCTACAGTCACAAATTATGCAGGGAGAAACATACCACATTATTACATAAGTGGGTTATGAACGATTTAACAGCAAACTAATGAGGTGTAGCACAGTATCTAGAAGATTGACACCAGACCAAACACAACGGTTCGGCACTTTGTCAAGAGGGAAAACATAAACAGTAGTCACATCATATAAACATATATAAAACCTAACATAACACTAGAAATGTGCCAAGGAGCTGTGTGGTCCAGTGACGTGAATATCTGATGAACATGTTGAATTGCCTCTGGCAAACACTTAACAGGTAGATGAATATGATCGAAGGAGAGCCCCAAATTCGAATAAATTAATTAGAACCCCAAAACAACAACTTTCTTTTAGATTTGATTTGCTTAGTGAGTTGTTTATTCGATTTGACTTTCTTCATAGAAACCGTATCGAGTTCCGAATCTGACACTACAATTGTAAATGACGACACGTCAACATTTGCCACTGAAATTATAACAGACATTGGTAAGTGGCCATTTTCTCCCACTCCTGACTAGTTAGTTTTGTTTATATACAACAATCAATTCACCTTCATTGATCTCTGTCAAGACCTTGTATCAATGACTTTTAACATTTCTACCACATTGGCCTAATGTTTGCTATTTGTACTCCATCACAACTCAATACATTCACAATTGACTCACTCCAGAACAGATTAGTGAATAGGCTCATAAAACCTGGTTCACCAGTCAATTGTGCGGTGATTATGGTAGCCATGTGATGAAATGTCCCCATTGGCGGTTGTCAGGAGTGTATAGCTCGAAGTGTGCACTATGGTGCCGGCCGAACAAATAACCATTGACCAGGGGGTAATGGCCTTTCAGCGCTTTGAGACATTCGTACGGTATGAAGCGCTATATAAGAACGGAACATTATTAGTTATTATTGATAGTGTAAACACACCCAAAATGCAACTCGCCATGACCAGTGGTGGGCTGCACCCACCCGCCAAGTGTTGGCCTGATCGCGTGTACGATTCAGAAGTTATAAGCGAACGTGGCGAACGGACGGACATACGAACGGACGAACGGAGAGATATGATGCCTGCTTGGGGCTGCTTACCAGCAGCTAAACATACTACGGAAATAACACCTGGTAGTTACACAGCAACGCCAAGCCCAGATATATTCAGTGAGCTTGTTGGCTTATTGAGTCATACCTTGGGTGACTCACACTGGCAAGCAATTCCAAACCATGAGGAGGAGAACATACCACTAGCAGTGTTTTACTGTATCGTTAGGATGAAAAACCGCTAGCACCAACTAAAGTCACGTAAACAACATTTATAGTAGATAATATATGTTTACGTCCACTAAATGTATCACTTTGTTGGATCTGTTTTATTTAGTATTCCATTCCGTTTGACTTTTTCTACAGCCTCTATTGTAACAAGTTCCGATTCTGATACTACAACTGTGAATGACAGGACTTCAATATTACCATTGTCCACTGAGGGTATCACAGGGACTGGTGAGTGGTCATGTCGACACTTTCTAAATTTTCATACAGTATTGTCAGGCCCGATCAGGAGAACCTATGACACCATGACTGAATAAAACTCGCTTGCCAAAGTTTAATGTCTAACAGAGCACTGGAAACCAGGAGACCATAGGAATCCACAGATACGGTTCTTTATTAGAATATCAGGATGGAATTCTTCGAGTTCGTTGCTGCAGCCTCTAATTGGACTTTTCCCCCTGTCTTTTTACTTGCACTAACTTACTGTTGATTTCCTATTGAAATTGTATCTTCTGTCGATTGCACAACTGTTAAATATGCTCCGTGATAGATACAACACACTTGCGAATAATTAGAGTGACTTTCAGGAAGTTTGAAACAACAAAATATAGACAAACACCAGAAAATTACCTCGATCACTGCATCATATCAATTGTCCGGGAAAGTAAATGAAAAAAATCTTACTAATCAGGAATATTCGAGTAGACAATCAACCTCGACAATATATTATCCTAATAGATTGTTACAACTCTGTATGCGTTTGGTCAGAGTGGGAAGATGATGAGGAGGATGGAAAACTAGATTACCTTCTGCCAACCGAAGAAGAAAATATCGAAGATATTGTCAACCTATACCCTGGTGTATGTGAGCAGGTGGTAGAAATAGAATGTAGACTGTCGCATCTGCCAGATTTCCCATTCGAAGATATATCAGGCCAAGATGTCACTTGTGACCTAGAGAATGGGTTGGTTTGCCATCAGGATTTCAATGCCGGGCTTCTTTGTTCAACTACCTAGTCAGGATCAAATGCTGCAGGAATGTACCTTGTTTCACAGACTCAACAACCATACCAACGTTGAACACAACAATTACGGGGAGGTGGCGTAGAACGGTATGGTGCCCGCTTACGGTAACAGAGGTCCCTGGTTCAAACATCGGTATCAACATCTGATCCTATTTTCACCCTGCTCATTTTCTCGTGTGGAAAAGTGACCGCACTTGAAAACTCCACTCACGTACGTCAGATCGGGACGTTAAATGGCGGTCTCAGTGAGAGCATGAATTCAGCATGCCTGTCTCCTTGAGTTCTGCAAGGGAAGGGAAGGCGAGATTTCGCCGGTGTCTATTCATATGGATCATGAATTGGAGCTTTAAACTCGCTCTATTACATGCATATAACAGTGTAAATCCTGGGTTTAAACATGAACATGGTGTATAATTCGATGAGAAAACGCTTCCAATGCGAGCAAGCTTATTTCACATATTTGTCTTAATGTAATATATCTCACAGATGTCTATTCGTGATTATGTGCCGTGGATTTGTCAGTGTTCTATTAACAGTTACCTCTATATTTATAACCTATATTAATTCCCTATATTTCGGAGATACGTGTTGAATTTTTATTTCATTTGAACGATAATCCAGAATGTGTTCATCGCATATACAAAAAAAGGAAAAAAAGAAAAAGAGTATCATTCTACCATTTCCAGGGTATATCGTTTTCAATCAACTTATTGTCGAAACATGTTAACCAATTTCATTTCCTTACCCACTAGATACCTCTATATATAGTACTGTACATCCCTCTACCTATCCGAATGACTTGACAACGCCAGGTGTCGAGATTGTCACAGAGATTGTCACAGATATCGGTAGGTTATGTTGTATTGGGCGATGTAAATTTTTCCAATATGCGGTTAAAGTTGTACCCAATGTGAGTGATATGCATTATCATAAGTTGAATGGGAGTTCCATTGTTTTCATGATGTAACTTAAAAACATATTAATAAATCACAGCATTTTTTGGAATGAAACTTGTGACACTGCCCACCGACTCCAATTAAATGTGCCAAAACGACCAAAACTAATTTGTAGATGTTACTGAAATTTTACCGTGATAGGAGAAGGACCGAAGGTAGCAATTAAAAACAAGGCAACAATTCCTTCTTTCATATCTTGTGAACAAATATGTAGGCTGTTATTTAGATCCCTCTCCTAATTTTTTTGCCGCTGAGATTCCTAAAGTATGAGGTACGATGTTCCGTGTTGGGGACTCCACCCGATACCGGGAAAAGAGAGATAGAGTTGGCGCTGTTAGACGTGTCACTTCAATTGCTTGAGCTATCGTCGTGGTTTTTGATCAGGTATGGAAGGAGGTCCGCCCAAGCCCAGCCCCGAAATCTCGTCGCCTCGGCGAGCTGATTGAAGTACTCAAGGCACATTCCTCGTTGTGGGGTTTGGTATTTTACTGTTCTGGAGTTGGCATCTGGTGAACTAGTATGGTAGTAGTCAAAATCATGTGTTCCGCATTGTGTGTATTAAACATGTAACCGCGGATCGCCCTCAACGTCACAGGATATATTGCGCAATAGCAAATATGTCAAATTTTCAAGTATCGGCCACAATTCGGTATGAGTTTTACATCCCCGTAGAGTACCAAGTCGAAGGTACCAGAAAAGCTGAATTTAAAACCGCATGACCCTTGACCTTAAACGACATCACAATATACTTGCCAATTTTTTTCGCGTACGTAACATACGTCTACTTAGTTGACTAAATTTATGCATGGTGATATCATATTTATTCCTGCTCGGTTTAATGATGCATACCATTTTATTGAATTCGATCCATCAGGTACAACAGAATCCCAATCCGAAAATCCCACTACAAATGGGAATGAAAGAACGTCTACAATTCCAAAGAACTCCACATTGGGTTTTACAGACATTTGTGAGTACGACATTCATAATTGTATATTCTTATTGGGTACCTGTGCTTTAGGTTACGTTAAATACCAAGCAATACATGCATGGTTGCATTTTTAGGGGGCAGTATTCCATTAAAAAAGTGTTCTAAGTTGTTACATCATTTGATTAGAACTTCGGGTACCCAGTGCACAATATTGGCAATTTGTTTTACTTTAATCTGCCTCATCGCTGCAGACATTTTATTAATTCTTTGGTCGTTTCCAGGATGGATCTTCTCAACGGAATTCGTACAACAATTTTGATTTACTTCACGTTACCTGCCTCGTACACATTTGCTTCCCATGTTTATTACCTCAATTCGCCCCCGCAACAACTGCATCGAAATACCGAAGCAGAGTAATGAACCTCTCGCGTATTGATAATCCCGCGTTTTTGTTGATTCTTTTACTCATATGAAGACGCGTTGATGGTAATGCTTGCACTGATCAAAGCTGTCCAACAGTGCGCAATATTCTTCAGTATTTGGTTATAGTAATGACACCAACAATACAACCGATACTCTGTTATATCCTTCGATGTTCGCAGTATGCTCCCCAACGGTGGTGTGTGATTGGACTGATTGGGAAGATGACGAAAATGGCGGGAAACTGGATTACTTTGCACCAACAGAAGAAGAAACCATAGATGACATCGCAAATCTTTACCCTGATGTATGTGGGGAGGTCATCGCTATAGAATGTAGACTCGTAGACTTGCCAGATATCCCATTCGACGATATCTCGGGACAGGATGTGAGCTGTGACTTGGATAATGGATTGGTCTGTCATCAGGATTTCTATGCGGGGAAAATATGTCACAACTACGAAGCGAGAGTAAAATGCTGCCAGATAACACCCTGTGCTACAAATCCAAGCAAGTTACTCCCAACCGAAGCGAGCACGTCGGTAACGATTGAGCACACTACAGCTGCTGCGACTGGTAAGTTGAAAATATGTGAATGGACAATACATAATACACCTTGAAGCCGGGAAGCGCTTTAAAACGCTCTGCTGCCTCTCCGCTGCCTTCTCGGAAATAACCCCGGACTCAAAGGGTTAATTAGAAGGCACTGTGCGCACACTCGTGTCAGGCTCCGCCGAACATCGCTCAACGTGGCGGCCGCTCTCGGATAGTCTACAACCAGTTCCGATCGGCGAGTACACGAGGAATGACATATGTGAAGATTGCTCTCTGATATAGTGGTCATGTGCTCAACACCTTGAGGCCATGAAGCGCTATTACACGCTCTGCTGCTTCTCCGCTGCTTCTCCGCTCGGAGACAAATTCGGACTCAAAAAGTTGTTGTACGATTCACTTGAAATTTCCCTTGGAACTCACGGATTGGTAAAAACTTCACAATCAGTCATTGTTACCCAATGGTATGACAAACCATGTTCATTTGCTGATATGTTCAATTGTGTACCAAAGGCCGTCTGTTTATTCAGTCAAATTTAAATGCAATTTGTTCAAGTAATACAATCTGTGATCGATTTTTTCCGGTAGATGCCAGCATATCAACCAGTGCTCTTCAGACTATATTGGAGACCGACAAAACGACTTCGGGTCCGGAGAATTTTACAGAGATCATCACAGATATTGGTAAATGAGCTCCTACATTTTAACAATTTGTAAAGTTATTTATAACTGATGTGTTGTGGTCCATTGAATTGAATGTCTTTTCCATAAACTACATGTATGTGTTGATAATATATCATATTCGTATCTAACATTGCCCTTCATCACAGCCTTGCAGCAATCACAAGGCGCTTTGCAGATATTACTCCTGATCAGTTTTGCACATCGACACAGCGTATCGGTGGTCTGATCATCTTTATATGTCTCACTGTAACAAAGTTAGGTATTAGTGGGCATCACTGCGAATGTAGCAGAAACCCATGCAACATTTTCACGAATCTGAGTTCATATCCGTGATATGATGAACATTATGTTTGGGAATATGTTGTTGATTACCAGCGGGGAATATTTATTTTGAAGAATTAATTCTTGTTCAAGGGCATTTCCTCTTGTTGCTGCAAAAACATCGATGACATGAAGTTAGCGCTGGATAGCAATAGATAGTATTTGCTCCACTGAAGCAATTATTCGGTAGAACCACAGACTGTAAAATTACCCTGGAGTGTATGCACTGGATTGCCTTGTAACTCACTCCTCCTGAACACTCATCCTCCTATTTCACTTTTTCACGAACAGGATCGACATCCGCCACTTCTCGATCCCACAATACACTTGGAAATGAGAGAACATATGTAGTTCCAGACCTTTCCACTGATCTCACTACGGATGTTGGTGAGTTACAACAAATTGACATCAATAGTGTTTCCTGCTTAACATTCCCCGAAGTTCATCGAAGACGATTCAACAAAAACAAGTTATTGTAATATATTGTACGATCACTCAGAAAAAATATTGTTTTCAATTACACCTTCTTGTTTATATTACCACGCTGAAGGATGTTTCGACCTAGTGCCTGCGTGTATACATTCCGTTCCTTGCAGTTATACGCATTCCTCGCACATTACTAGGAGATGAGTTATTTCAGACTGATATGATGATATCGTAAGTAAAAACAGACAGGAGTTAACACAATCTTAGACGAGTACCTATACTCGAGACGATGGCGCTAAACCCCACTGTCTGTGGAATTACTCGCAGTGAGTATTCCCACATACTCACTTTCGAAGAGAATGAGTATTATTGCCAACCATAACGAGTGAATGAATACAACGACGCATGCGCAATGGGACACCTTTCCTCAGAATGCACGCACATCTCATGCTTGTGCACATATACCCATTGATGAGTCATTATAATTGTACACGTGCGTACCGTACGTTACATTTACATAACGTGTCCGTGTCGCATGTGCTCACGCGCGGGCGCATGGTCAACTTGGATTGGTGTGTCATCAGAACTTCTATGCAGGGAAAATATGTTACAATTACGAAGCGAGAGTGAAATGCTGTCGAACGATACCCTGCGCCACACAACCCAAGCGACACCGAAAACAACTGAACCCACTGTTACTGCGACTGGTAACTTTGAAAGTTTGTGGGCGAATGATAATTCAATATTGTACAATTCACTGGTAATTGTCCTCAAATCAGGACTTCTATGCAGGGTTATTAGGCTACAACTACGAGGCACGATCTAAAAACAAATAAACTAATAAACAAATAAACTCAATTTAATTTATATAATAACGAATTCTCCCCTATTTAGGTTCCCTTTCGTTCTGAGAGCATGTATCTGCCGCCTTCGATTACATTGTTGTTAAATGCAATTATCTAACAAATGAAACCTGTTAATATTTGTTCTGTCAACAGATACCGACATATCCACTTCTGCCGCTCATACTACATTCGAGATGGACAAGACAACTCCAGTTCCAGGGGATGTCACTGAGATTATAACAGATATTGGTAAATGACCAGTTTTGCCGAATATGAAACACATTTGGAAGTGTCGATAGCTCATTGTTTGGGTCTCTCAGACCTAATGATTTGGTTACATGCATTGTCATTTTACGAATACCCCACTACAATTAATGTTATTTAAAAAAGATATCATTTTCTATTAGGCATGACAACCGAGTTCGATATGATTCCGTAAGTCTCAGTGCACAAATATTTTTTTTCTGTTTAAAAACCGGTTAGGAGAGATATCCTGTTTCGTCAGAGGTATTCCTCCCTGTTGAAGGGAATTAAATCCATCACGAAAAAATAATTTTGGATAGTGATACCTGATCTTCACGGAAACAACAAGTAGATTAATAATCTGTTGCGATATTACAGCATGGTTTGTACACTACATGTTAATAACATGAAATCAGTGTGAAACAACCACTATTTTTACTTCTGTAACAGTTTCGACCTTAGTTACTGGAGTTGTGTAAGATATGTAAAATGACTCCTTAATTACTGGCCCTAACTGGCAATCACATCGGATAGTAATGTAACGACGACGTTATGGTTGGTCTCACTGATATGACGGGGTGTTGGTAATTTCTGTTATTGCTGACGATACCTTCTACCAAGGAATAACGATAACAGCCAAAAATGTGTTCACTACTGTTCTGTTTCTGTAGTTTGTTCCCCGACTAGACTTGCATTTTCGAGTGACCATAGGAGGAGTACGTGGGTCTTTAATTTTCATCTTGCTAGTAGTTTGGGGCGGCGAACACAATGGTACAATCCGTTTCGCCATATCTCGTTTAGTTTTGAAGATATAGGTGATAGTATCTAGCTTCTTTGAGTGACCATAACTC
>JAODTT010298694.1:0-13053 GCA_025400115.1 Pentamera pediparva
TAATCCTCTGTGATCATTTGTTTCTATTTCATAAGCAAATTTTAACATTACAATAATTGCGACTGATGTTATTTTAGAAGCGTCGATGCCAGGACATACGCTATCATAAACCCTGCACATCCTGCTATTGCCGTTGTCACCTACTATTAGTATGGATAAGCTTTAGATATAACAATATATTATTGCAATGGCAAATTAGGCCTCCAGCTGTTTCCTTTCCACACCATTGAATACTTTGCCAATAGTGAAACAATTCATGAGTGCTATTAGCTGCCAACATTTAGATGTGTATCCGGTTAATGACTTTTTTCCTCCCGAACGTTGGGGAAATATACTTGGTTAACAAAATTGAGTTACACAAAATATGAACGAACTAGACGACTGGTGTTTCTCATTCTTTGACTTGTCGATGGAATTATGCCGTCGTGTGTTACTTGCGTATGTGCGCGGGGACACGTGCAAATGCATACGTTGTGTGTTTCATTCCCCCACGGAGTACATTTTGAGGACAGGTTAAGGTAATTTAAGGTCAATAGAGCTAAACGAGAGAAAAATACCTGCCATATATATGTATATCCGAAGAATGACTGTCGGGATATAATCTTCCACAAATTAGTGGGGAGAGGCCAATTCATGCTTCAATGACTGATGGGGGATAATCCTGCAATTATGCCTGATTGATTTTTGGGAGATAATCGCTAAGAGGATTATACGAGGAGGCCAATTATGCTAAAATGCTTGGCAGGAGATAATTTCTAATACGTGGAGGCCAATTATACCTAATTGATTAGCGGGCGATAATCCCCTAAGAGGATTAAATGGAAGTTTGTGTCAAGAGTGAGTGACAGGGAGTGGAACAGGCCGTAACTGTGACCGAATGGCAGGATTAGCTGATGGTTGCCATGTTCCTATTGCGTTGGCAAGTCGTTCCTAATGTTCAGACCAAATGGTGTAGTGGTCTTCAAGTTAGGCTCTCGGTAATTTCCTTCGGCTTCCCGGGTTTCGGACGACCAACCATTGTTCTGATCAATTCCAATCACTCTGAGGTTTTCAATGGAGTGACCGGTCATGTTGAAATGTCTGGCAACGGGCTGCTGCATTGTCTTGGTCTTGACAGCCGACCGGTGTCCAGTCATTCCTCGCCTCAGGGTGTTTTCTGATTCCCCGATGTACTCAACTCTGCAGGGATTGCAGTAATTTAGGTGGACTAGGTTCTTCGAATATCCTTTTGAATGGGGTATTTCCGAGAGGTACGAAAACTCTTGAAAGAATCAGCAAGTTTGCAAGTTTTGCAATTGAACGAGCAAGGTCGACTGCCAGTGACGTCTGTTTGTAGCTCTAGAACCGTGACTAGAATGTCACGTAGGTTTCGGGGTCTGGAATGGGAAATGACTGGGGGTTCTGGGAACACGGATTTCAGGCGTTCCTGGATGTGGAGGATGGGCAAATGCTTGTGAATGAAACTCGCAAGCGGTGTGAGGGCCGGATGGAATTCACAGACTAAGGGTACTCTAGATTCGATTTGACGAGATTTGTACGGCAATGTTTCAGTCCGCGGGATCTTTCTAGCCTTCCCCTCAATGGAACTGCGGAAATATTGTCTTTTTTGGAGATGTGCAGCCAGTTCTCTGGCTCTACCCTTGTAATCAGTGTTTGAGAAGCAAATACGTCTCAAGCGAAGAGCTTGACTGTATGGGATGTTCTTGGTACACTGGGGTGGGTGGAAAGTTGTGCGTGTCCGTTGGCTGTGTGAACAAGTCGGTTTTGAGTGATCCGTCTTTCGAGGTCACTGTGGTGCCCAGGAAATGGACACTGATGTGCCAAAAATATGCAATGTATTCGATGGAGGGGTGGAACGAGACAATTTGCTCGATGAATGAAGTAGGTTTTTCCTCTCCATGGGTCCATATCATGAAGATATCGTCAATGAAACGGAGCCTCAAATGTGGCTGAAATGTCTTCTCGAGACTTCCCATGAACAGATAGGCGAACGACGGTCCAATTGTGGTGCCCATTGCGGTTCCGTGAATATTTCTAGGTAATTTTCGGGAACCGAACACGGAGTAGTTGCCGAAGAGGATAAGCCGTGTGAGTTTTGCAAGATCAGCTTTGGTTGGCATTCTGCCAGGAATCGGCTCGAATGCCGAGGTACTGGCAGCTATACCTTCCTGGTGAGAACTATTGCTATACAGAGAAGGAACGTCCAGGGTTGCTAGCAATGTGCCAGGGGGGAGTTCTCCGATCTTCTGAATATATATGTAGCAGTTTTCAGTTATATAAGCAGACGTCTGTGACCGAGCGCAAAAAGGTGGTCATCGAATGCGCACAGTGTCGGACTGCATTTGTTCGTAAATTCGTGAACATACGCCTCTTTAGTGATAAAAGTAAATATACAGTTTGTGTTAGGAAACAGAGCTCTTCCACTAGAAATTTGCAGCTCCGTGTCAAGAATTGTAAACCAAGATTGATTTGTTGTCGCACCTCGTAAATAATTTATCGTAGACTTCATTTGCTGTGCCTCACAAACGACAATTGATAGTTCATGCGAGTGGACATCAAGATAACATGTTCAAATTGACTGCATTTCGCGTCGATTACATTGCTTCCCATGGAATATCGCGGGGAGACATGGCCTCTCAGCATATCAACAAAAGTTGCAGAAGGTTTTATTCACGTGTTTTTCACGTATGTAAACATAGGTTAATGAACTTGCGCGCTTCATGATCGATTCTTAAAAATACAAGTTTCCTGGAAATGTTATTATAATATTCACCTAAAAATGCACGGAGCACAACAATCAGAGAGTGGAGTTTTGAACATGTTCGTTCCTAAAATAAAGAAATAAAATGATGAGGAACATAATCTGAGTAATTGACTCGGAATCTTCCAGAAGTGCAGTTCTTATGTGCGGTTTGTGGTGGATGACCTTCCCCTCAATCAAATGCGCCCCCACAGCGGACGCCAGAAACAGCCAATTGTTTGACATATGCCTTTGTTCGCCCTTATAGAGCTACTTGCTCATCCCTTAACACGCGAAAGATTACAAGGATTACTCACAAACAGTGCCTCAACCCAGTTATCAGTCTGTCAATCCTGTCATCTACTAGCATGTGAGTGCATAGCACATGATCATATTGTTGTTGGGATAATATGAAGGGTGATCATCGATGGTCCACTTCATTCTCGTCTGCCACATTCTACTTGGAGGATAGTATCTTAGCTCTGAACGAAGGAGGATATATGAGAGACTACAATGAGTAGTTTGGAACATCCCACCAGCACACCGAATTGGAACCTCGGCCAATGAAGATTCATGTTTGTGAATGATAGAAGGCTCTATGACAGGGCAGGAATTAATAGGATAGTATGTTGGATTCATGGCTGGTATCCACACAGTCTGGACCATGCGGTAAACGTGGCGCTATTCTGAGCAGTGCGTCATGTGTATATTATATAGGTTGTTCCGTAAGCCGCCTTATCTCAGTGGGTGCCAGGTACCTCATGGAGAGTCGGTAGTACGTGGAATATGTCTGATAGATTGTTTTGAAGCTGCCTAGTGTATGGAAAAGGAAGTTATAGATGCAGAACCGACAATAGTACCCACCACGAGAGCATGAGTGATACTCATTTGCGGGAGCACAAACCTGGAATGCACCGATAGCATCCGCCTATCGTTTCCAATGAACAGCCACTCCCCAGCAAGCGATCGGGCAATTGCGATTGAAGCAATATTTGTTTGGGTAAAAGCGCTATGCATTGAGGCAGTCAAAGAAGTTTGGAGTCAAGACCACCTAACCCCCGGTTTGCGCCCTCGCCCAAACAACCCAACCTAAGGTTATGAATGAGGTCGTCCCGACGAGCGACTCCAGCCCATCTGGTCCTGTGCAGACGGACCAGTCAGGGTCTGTCAAGAGGCGCGCCATTCGCCCGAAGATGCACAGATATGATGTTGACCCTAATGTCTTTGCCCAATAAATGGATTGACTCAACAGTGAAGTGTTTCTATACACGAATCACAAAATGTCAATCAGTGAAATGTTTCCGTCGAAATAATTATAAAGAAATTGCTGCTGTTTCTCCACCATGCAAGTCCGCAGTTTGTCAGATTGTCAGAAGCATTCTAAATAATAACGTCTTTTACAAATATTCAACACAGGATGATAATTTATACATGGAAGTTGCGCATCCTACTTCAATTCTGGACAACCCCTAATCATATTCCCTGATCGAATCTCGTGTCATCTGTACAAGCAGGGGATCTACATATTTCACCAGTCATAACCATTGGGAACATGAACGGGTTGTTTCAGGTGAAACATAACGCCCCTGGGGATGGATGTATCCATGTTTCGCTTCATCATCGTATTTCCTCATCATAGAATTCCACTCAAAACGAAAATAATTCAAAACGAGAGACGCCCAAGGGCCTACCCACACGAGTTTCGAACATACGTTGAATATCGTGAACTTTGTTTGTTGAAAACCTTGGAAGGATTAGCTGAACACCTGATATATTCATTCAAACGAACTTTGCGAGCGAGAAACCCCTTGAAGACCTTTATTTCAGCAGTGGGTGGTATATAGGGATGGCATTGAACTAAAATTAGTGAAAAGAGTAGAAAAGGACACAGCGGAACCGCGCGAAATTTCGCTCATCTTCAAAATGCACGTTCTCGGCAAATAGTGTAAAATAATTGGATCTATTAAGCTTCAATATTTGAACAGATAGTATCGATCGTCTGTAACAGAAAGTCATCTTCTTGGTGTGTGGCATAATCACTGTTATCAATTAAAATCAAAGTTGGAAACTTCGTTTTAGCTCACCCGATATAGGTTAAAGAATACCTCCGTTGGCGTCTCCGAAAAACTGATATTTGAACCATGATCTGCTGGTCTGTCATCCAGAGAGTCTGCTTCGTAACTCATGAAGCCAGAACCAAACCCTTTGCCGTGATCAACAACTTGATTATTGCGGGATGCGGGGTGTTAATTAATTATCCGCCAAATGGGAGCATGGCGGAATCGCAATCAGAAAAGGCAGTGGTGATTAGTCCCAGAGCATTGATGTTCTTTGTCGAGGTCCAGTGCAGCGTGATTGGGGATTCACATGGATTATTTTCCCAAGCGAAACACAATGAGGATTGGGAATATGGTACATTCACATATGTGATACTCGGTGTAGATGACATATCCTACTCTATTCCGTATTAAATTATTGTCAGGTTCTCAGGTTATGTGAGGTATGGCGTGTCTCATCTGAAACAGTTTCTCTTTCTTCTTCTCGATGGCAGAAACGCTCTGAACAAATTATTTTTCATTTCAGTATCAGTTTTGGTGTGTCTGCAACAAACGTCATTCGACAGTGTTCGTTCCATTAATAGGGGTTAATCGGGTATAGCCATCAAATATGTAGCTTTTAATTCGGAATAAAGAGGTGTTGGCAATCAAAGTTTAGTAAATTCAGAACAGTATGTTCAGTGTTGAACTATTTATAGCAATAAAAGTGTCGCAGTATTCTAATGACAGTATCAACACCATGGCTGAACTTTCTCTGAAGAAGTGAAAAATACCATGAAAATACCATCTATATCAATATGTTAAAAACGCACCTTTCCATTAGGCACTTGTAGCAACAATATTCCAGGCACCAATTTATGATAGTGATATTACCATTGAATGTGAACCCGTTCAGGTATACTGGATATTCTTTATGGATGACAGTAATTATTTGTCCTGGTTGGGTTATGAACCAAAATGTAAACTGACGATTTTTTCACTTTCAGATTGAAGTCATGATTATTCGTGAACGTTGTACTTTTGTAGCTTGTTGGCCTGTGCCGGCCTCGCCAAATCCACCTTGTAGTTCAATTATGGAAGTAAAATTTTGATTTATTATCCTGTATGGACAGGAATCCGGATAAAGGTAAGAGGTCCGTGTTAATTAGGTCGAACTGGGAGGGAGGTATGTAATGCAAGCTTTATCTAATAAAGTCTACCTGGGAGCGTACGTGGGAATATGCAGAATAGCCATATCTGGCGTATGGGTACCATCCATTTATCCGTTATCCGTCCGTTCGTCCGATCACCCAGTCAGCCAGTCATATAAATTCTACTATCTTTCTTACATGAATATGAATGAGTGCGGTCTGTGTCTCTAATCGAGTTACTCATCCATAATTTGCCGTTCTTATGAGATGAATCTCTCTCACTGGAATTATAGATTCCAGTGAGAAAGATTCATCTCATATATGAACTTTTAGTTTCGCAGTCATCGGATGAAAACGGCAAATTATGGATGAGTAACTCGATTATTACACGAAATAGGGATCAGCCGGAACAGTTCCCCTCAATTTAAAGCGTAGTACTGAATCTGCGAACACCTCCATACCAGAATAATTAGAGAGCGTGGTGGTCTGGTGATTAGGCAGTGAGCTCGTAATCATGAGGTTATGGGCTCGAGTCCACTTAAAACCCTCGGGCATGGTTTTCATCTCTACGTACTTCTCTCTACCCAGGTGCTAATTGGGAACCTGTTGAGGTAACGGACGGAGGCGATTTCGTAAAAGAATACTCAGGAGGCTGGAAAATTAATATGCCTTCCTCATTTCACCTTTGCTGAATACCCAGGTCTAAAAGTAACAGTGGATGCGTGTAAACAATGCCTAACCCAAGGCCGTACTTAAAGAGAACAATCCACATACAAATTCTATCGGTCAAGAAATTACTTGCAGTCTAAAAATATCGCTGCCTAACCAGGCGAAGGAGCTTTGAGCTGTTCTAATTATATTCCCTCCTTCATGTACGTAAATACCATTACGCACTGGTTGTGCCAGGGTCACTTCCTGGTCATCCAATTAACACAACAGCTGTACGTCTCATAAGTGCGTACACGTGTTCCCACCTAAAATCCTACAATTAAACGAGACTTAGTATAAGTTTAAGTTTGGTTAGGATTCTACTACACATCACACAAACGGGGGGATTACATGAGATGCGTCGCTGGATCAGGGACTGAGTGAGCACTTGGAAGAAGGTTTACGGGAGGGTAAAACTATTCACCATTATGGGAGGGCATGTAATCCCTCCGTTTGTGTGATGTGTAGTAGAATCCTAACCAAACTTCAACTTATACTAAGTCTCGTTTAATTGTAGGATTCTACTTACACATCACACTGCACTGCGGTCATACATGAGATTTCAAAGCCCAAGTGATCACGAAGCTAAAAGAAGTACCAAAAGAAATGTGAATTTGGTACATTTATTTCATCTACCATTCTTAGCGAAAGCAACAAATAAAACATTCGGGTAGATTGTTTGATCTACTGTTCATTTATTAGATTGCTTAATCTACTCTACTATAGCTGGTGACATACTATGTCAAAGCTGAACTTATCAAAGAATTGCCAAACGAAACTTCTGTATCCTGCAAAGGCTTGTCATAGAAAGTAGCGAAAGTTTGAACATTTCGCCAACCTGCAGTAGCTAAAATTTCATTTAACGGTATAGAAAAGGACTTTGCTGCAGACGAGGCAGCTGCTCTGGTACTATGTGCCTTAAACACATTGGTATCCACACCTGCCAATGATAACACACTTTTCACCCAATTTGCCAGTGTCTCCCTGGACACAGGATTATTAGGCTTAACATAGGAAATGAATAATTGTGAGGCATTTGCTCTAATATTGCTTGTTCTACTGAGATAAGCCTCTAAAGTACGAAACACACAAACTCTCTCATCGATGGGATACTTTTTCAAAACCACCTGTACCTGTGACCTTCCTGGTTTGGATTGTTTGAGATGCTTGTTGATACAAAACATAAAGGAGTCCTCACTCTTTTCCATGGAGGACAAATCCAAAAAATGTAGCGTCTGGATCCGCTGCACAGACACTAAGGCAATTAACATAACTACTTTGAATGATAACATTTTCAAGGATAATGAATCATTAGGATGCAATGTTTGGAGGTACCTGAGGACCACTGATACATCCCAGATAGAGGAATATCGACATGAAGGAGGACGTAATTCATAAACCCCTTTTAGGAATCTACATATGAGAGGATGTTTTCCTATGGATTCCCTGGAGAGAACTGAAATGAATGACGATAATGCACATCGGGCAGTGTTAATAGCACTGTATCCCAAACCTCTTGAGAAAAGGGAAGTTAAGAAATGTAGCACATCTCTCACAGTAGGTGAAAGGATTGGTATGTGTGACCTTTCACAGTACTCTGTCCAACGCCTAATATAAACATCATACTGCCGCTTGGAACTGTCCCTCCAAGATGCTAAGATAACATCACAGGCTTCACTGGAAATACCTTCTCTTTGCAAGACTTCCCGGACAGCAAACATGCGAGGAGACGTAGCTTTGTGTGCAGCGGATGTTGGTGCTGATGAGCTGGGTGGAGCAAAGGGTGCTTGCTTGTCGGGAGAGTTCGTGGTGTGGTCAGTAGCATTGTCTGGAGCTTGGAATACCACGGCTGTGTCGGCCAATCGGGAACCACAAGAATCCCTGTAGCTGTGTCGGCCTCCATTTTTTGCAGACAACGTGCAATCAGGCTGAATGGAGGGAAGGCATAAAGGAAAAATCCTGACCAAGATAATGTGAACGCATCAATAGCAAATGCTAGAGGGTCAGGCTTCCAGGAAACAAATTTGTCAACTTGTTTGTTTAGTCGAGACGCAAACAAATCTACATCAGGAACACCCCATAACTGTGTGATTTGGATGAAGGTCTGTTTATGAAGCATCCATTCAGTGTTGGCACTGGCAGACCTTGACAGAGAATCTGCTATTACATTCTGTTTGCCTGGGATATGTGCACAAGTTAACCATAGGCGACGGTTTTCTGCCCACTGCCAAATCAATTTAGTCACATCATTACATTTGTATGAATGGGTTCCACCCATTGAATTGATATAGGCGACAGCAGTCGAACTGTCCGATCTGATTCTTATATGTATGTTTTCGAATAGTGCACATAAGGAACGGAGAGCCATGAAAATTGCTAACAGTTCAAGCACATTAATGTGGTGCAGCTTCTCACTCGTGGACCAAGTGCCCTGAGAAGACGTGGAAGGGTTAGACAAGACAGCCCCCCATCCCTGCAAAGAAGCATCAGTTGTAAGGACAACTGCAGGGTTGGGTGTTATTATAACCTTGAAGGTTGAAGGCAAGTTTGATTCCCACCAGGACAATTCCATCCGGCCCTTCTCGGACATCATGACAGGGTATTCAAAATCACCCTTACTGTTCTGCAGAGCGGCAATTTTATCTAACTCTAAGTGTCTGTAGTACAGAGGTCCATAGCATGAGCCAGGCATCAAGGAAATGAGAATTCCAATTATACGAGCAAGATCTCTAATGGAATGCGTTCCACACTTTTTGAATGCTCTAATCTCCTTCACATTTTTTCTCACTTTCTCATTTGTAGGCCTGATTGTCATAGTCTTTGAATTGAGGGAAAATCCAAGAAATGTGAGTGTCTGCTGAGGGACAAGAGCTGATTTGTCAGGGTGGACTGCAAATCCCAACTTGGAAAATAATTGTGAGATCCTCCTCACAGAATTCAAACAGCTCTCATAAGTATCCCCCTGAATATAAATATCATCAATGTAACTGAGACATACATGACCCTCTTGCCGCAAAGTTGCCAAGACTGGCTTCATTATTTTTGTAAAAATCCTTGGAGCACTAGCCAGACCATTTGGAAGGCAAGTGTACTGGAAAAGATTACCATCCCAACAGAAACGCAGAAATCGTCTGCTTGATTTTGCAACCGATACAGAATAATAGGCATCCTTTAAATCAATGGATGCTAAATAACAATTTTCTCTCATCAAAGTCGTAGCTGAACTCAAGTTTTCCATTTTGAAATGATAATATTTAACAAATGCATTCAAATTCTTGAGGTTCAAAATCATACGGTAAGTGCCAGATTTCTTTGGAACCAAGAAAATTGGTGACACCACCTCATTGTCCTCATGCTGGGCTTTTTCCAACACACCTTTTGAGATAAGCTTGTTGATCTCAGCAGTGACAAGACCGGCTTCTTTCAGAAAGGTAGCAGCGGTACTGCAAGAGTTCGAATCTGGCATGGTCTCAAATTCTATTTCATACCCAGAAACATGTTTCAAAATTTGGCGATCTGAAGTGAGAGACTGCCATGCGACCAAATGTTTGCTAATTCTACCTGCTCACCTTTGTAAATTTTCGTTTGGGAAAGTTTTGGAACCTGCCCCGTCCGCTCTGGCGTTGGCTTAAAAAAAGGTTTCCACGGCTAGGACATCCACGACCACGATATCTCCTGCCTCTCGATCGGGATCCCCCAACCATGCTGCCACGCAGTTGAGAACTGACCCGTGCTGGTGTTGGGATACATTATCTCCAAACAGCTCAGTGGTCACCGGGGTTGTTTTCGAACATGAGGATCTCAACTCAGACCGAATTTCTGGCCTTATGTAGTCGCGCCGTAACATATTCAAATAAATGTTAACAGAACCCAGGAGGGCTAGAGCATCTGTTAGGCGTGGTATGATACTCTGATACCAGTGCCACTTTGGACATCACCAGAACATTCAACAACCTGGATGAGGCCACCATGGCCTTCACATTTAACAACCGGAGTTCTTGCAGCTTAATGTAATCAGTTCTGGTAGACACAGTCTGCACATTCGGAGGTCGCTCATAATGTGTGAACTTTTCTTTAAGCTTCCCCTCGGATACACGGACTGTCGTTAACTTTCGGAGAAGCGCAGCCAAGTTCTCCTGAATTGGGTCCCCTGTTGGAGTGTCCAAACTCGAGCTCTTTCTCTATAAACGAAAGAATGCCAGAGGCTTCCTCACTGACCCTGCACCCTCTGCATCGTGCTCCTCAGCCAGGGCAGAAGTTTCCCCCTGACTAGAACTAGCAGACATAATTTCCCGAAGCTCTCTATCTAAATCATACACCACCTCCGATTCAGTTCTTTGCTTATTAACATGTGGTTCATTCGTTTCCTTCTGATTCTTATCCGAGACCCTATTGGATATTTGCTGCATTTGCTGCTGCATAGCCAATTTCTCATTGGACGTAGGCCTATCCTGTTCCACTGTGAGCAGGCCTGCGACTAGTAGAATATGGAAACTATTTATTTTATCAATTGGTATTCAATGGCCAAATGCCCATACATATATTGAGATGCTCGCAAATAAATGGCCAAATTCCCTAATTTGCTTCCGACTTTTCACGTACCATAAACTGGCCAAATGCCCATACAGTACAGATACCAACTTGTACAGCTAGTGATATTTTTCATTCGCAGATGAATGACCAAATGCCCAAACTGCAGAAGCCAATACAATGTAGGCTACACCACTGGCCAAATGCCATGGAAGGTGGACATATATTCTGGAGAAGTTGCACATTTAACGGCGAATGCCCAATTAGCAATCTTCTAGGCCAGGTGCTGAAAAGTTTAGACTTGCATTGAAATGCCCAAAATGCAACAATTAGTCTATACTAACTAAGTGCGGGTACCAGTTGCGCAAACTGACATACATGTGACTGTAGACTAGACGGAACTAGGCCTAGTAAAACCACAACACTATAATGTGGTCGAAATACCACTTGCGGCACGCCACCGGTTACCTATTAATACATAGAACTCAGTACTCACTTAACAAAAGCTGTTACACTGTCGAACAAATTCTGTGAGAACACCACCAACTGGCTGAAGCGAAGTAAGCGAATGCCCGTACCGTAGTAGCATAGAGCTATTGCAAGTACCATTCAACTCGGATCACACAAGGGAGCGAGCGTTTATACGTCCGCTCACCTCGCGATCCAAAGCGAAACTGAGGCTAATCCAGCGACGCATCTCATGTATGACCGCAGTGCAGTGTGATGTGTGAGTAGAATCAAACACGTTATATGATGCAAACAATAAAATTGTTGATCGGATTTCATTCAATACGTAAACAGGGAACAGTTTGATAATGATGTGATAAATAGGCTACTAACTAACCAATATATGTTTCAATGGAGTTTTATCTTTTTTATATATTTATTGCACATTTATGCAATTTCGGTTTGTTGTTGCTACGTTGTCGACATTATTGTGGAAACCGTTTTTGCCCATCGACGAATGACGAGCAAGCCTACTGGGCATTTGTCATATTGTATATCTGCGTTGAGAGGAGTGTTCTAATTAGAACCAAATGGGAAATCCGACTGTGTGACCACATATCAAACTATTTAATGAATCGATCACACCCTACAGCGTTATGTCATCAATGAGTTCGTCCTTGAGGTTAAGTTTCACAAGAAGTACATCTTCCTTGAACCATGCATGATGGAGTACTGTCATCGTCTCGAACACTACCAATTCATCTCTCTGGCGCAGCCCGCATTTATCATGCTTCACAATGACATATCCAAGCTTACAAAGAACCTTCATTAAATTACTCAGTCTCCAAGCGCCCATCGTTAGTGACTTGTAAAACCTGCGCTATACAATGCATACCATTTGCATACTTCAATGTGTACCCCGGGAGGCTATGTAGTACTCAACTTGGGCTACTACGTGCAAATATCTAGAATAGGTTGAGCCTGACACTCAACTGACTGAGCTCATCCTCGATTATGTGGGTTTTACAAGGAACGATTTCTGACGAATCTATCACCATCGACTGGATGGGTGACAATAGGGCGTCGCAATTGAAATAGGTGGGTAATCATACATCAATTGCTACAAAACTTGTCGGATGGTTCCTAAAATATTTATATTTTTATCCCTTAACTCAAGACGAAGAACCCATGTCATCATGTCGCATGTGTGTATGTGTTTACGTTCATGTGGGAATGCATGTGACGCGTGGTTTGTAGACATGATATCTCACGCAGGTCTGAATGGATGAGGTTCATACTCGTTATAGTGTATTCTCCCTAATTATCACATAGTTGCCTCCGTCATCCGGCTGTCGAAATAAACTGCGCGCAACCTCCGGTAGAGATGTGTGAAAGTCGGAATTTTTGCTTATTTCAGCTTGTATACTGTCTACATGATAAC
>JAODTT010299803.1:0-18577 GCA_025400115.1 Pentamera pediparva
TTTTGCTCTGATGGCGGTCCATACCAAACATGTGCTGATCCAACAACTTTAGGGATCACATGTCTCCTTTTCACCTCCACAACAGAGGACGTGTTACCCGGCCAGGGATATCACTAGAATTTCCTGTTAGGCATACAAACGTGACGCACGTACGACGTGTTTCCTGCTGTGCATGTGTAACGAGATTAAAGAACGAAGTAACATACCGTTGCATAGGAATTTTTAAATGAGAACATTTATGTAATCACATTTAGGTATTATAATATTGATAATAATATCTCGTACTTATATAGCCATCTACTAAGTCATTGACCTGTATAGAGCGCTTTCATCATTATCATCATCATCCCGTTTCACGTCTGAATCAAACCACATCAGTGGGTGAGACAGTTCGCTGCCACTTCGTGTGGTTCGTCTAAGCAGCAGGATCCAGATTGCAGTCCTAGAGAAAAATGGACTGCAATTACTTTTCTTCATTAATTGAGCGAACACGAGGGGGAGTCTTCCTCGTCTTGTCGATACTGTATAAAAAATCCCCCTTTTTGATTCCTTGTCGAAGGTAGAAGGAATCTATGCAGTCACGCAATTGTGTGTTTGTGGATGTGTGTGTGTATATGTACGTACATTCACTACCTTAACGAGTATTCATTTGAATGGAGCTCTGGCGGGCTTTGTACTGATTGCTGAAGGAATTTTTAATAATTGTTTCGAAAAACATTGAGAATCACATTAGAATGTTTATTGGGCAGTGCTTGCTTGGATGTAATACATGATACCTCTGTTAAAGTCACTTCAGATCATGAGAGGTCCAAAATTGAGAAAATATCCCAAAATTGGAGTGAAAACTGCCTTGCTCCATGTCTTCACTGCCGCTTTAATATAGCCCCTCACTGGCTGGTTGTTCACACAAGCCTTGGAGTCCTGAAAGCGGCAGTTCAACATGTCAGTGTGTCCAGTAATTAGCATGGCTGTTGCTGGGGAAAAAGCAGTGTTATCATCCTATTTAGCTGAGGAACTTGCATTGACTATGATTTATATGCTACAGAGCAGTCATAGTCTGATTAACCCAGGAACAACTGTATTCTTGGAAGTATTGCTTAGTCAGCTGAAGGTTAATAGGGGTCATTTTCAGAGAAATGTGGCAATTTTCCCATAGAGAGGAGGCATGAAAAGTGGAAGGTGACAGGGATGTTGTGTGCATAGTAAATGTGGCAATGTCTAGGGGAAAGATGGTCACAATGTTCCCTGTTCCATGGGCCACACTGACAACATACCAGTGGTGGTACCTTCAGCTTGTTCAGGAACTTCAGGTGAAATGTCATTGAAGTGCATGTGGGCGAATATGTAAAAAGTGCCTAATAATTTCCAAAAATGTATCTCCTCCTATGGATCAATTTCAATTGTCATGATTCGTGGTCAGTGTTATCATTGACTAGTGGAACCTTCTGCCTTTCAAGGAATTTCAGGTGAAATGTCATCAAAGCGGCATGATGGCCATTTATTGTGATAATTGCCAGATAATTTCAAAATGCATCTCCTCCTACAAATTAAGTTGGATTGTCATGATATGTGGTCAGTGTTATCATTGACTTGTGTTACCTTCAGCTTGTTCAGGAATTTCAGTCAACCTATACACCAAGTTTGAGGTCAGTATGTGGTAGCATTTTCCAGTTGTCCTTATGGTTCAAAATGCATTAACCTGTAGTTGATCTCTGCGAATGTATATATTTAGTACATTCGCACGGTCTGAGCTACAGCATCATTGGTGCTCTAGTTCTAGTGAAGCATAGGCGCTTACTGTGGGGGTGAAACGAAGACTAGATTTCTCCATGCCTTGGTCATATCAAGCAGGGTGATTTGCCATGATTAAGCCGGATGATCAGAAGGGGTGGGTAGACGTGGCTAGGTGTCTTCCAAGTACGAATGAGTTAGTGAATGAGTAAACACACCGACAAAATAGTTTATTCTAACTATTTTGTGTATTCCGCTGCAGAGGAATATTCCCAATTAATTTACCTGGATATGGATATCTGTCTCACAGGAAATTATGAGATGAATATCCCACTTGCAAATGAGCAGTTATGAGCTTAGCTGGCTGGATATATTTCCCCTGCCAGCAGACTTAGCCTTCACCCGTTGTTTATTTATAACGTAGTCATGACTGTAATCAAATCTCACATGGCGACTTATCAGGAGCCTGTCATCAACAGTATGATCGTTAATTTGGAGCATGACTGAACTCGAAAACTACTGTTATAAATGATGAGTTGGGTAATCGTGGACTGTCCATTTAAAGAGGTGTTTCACGGATTCGACGGAAAAATATACGCACTTATCATATGTTTTGTGTTTCCCCATCGTAGATGTAAATACGTGAGAGTCCCAACAAAGCAAATTTTCCGAAACCTAAACTTGCAACTCAACAAATCAAGCAACATCGTTATAAGATGTGGTATGAGGAAACCATTTCATATGATAATGTATTGAACTTAATGGAACGGAATGTTCTCGTAAGTTAATAATAAATGTTTCCATTCAAAAATACATCAAAGTAAATTTGATTAAGGTTTTGTATTGGGTGGTGGGATGTATGTATATGCATAGTCGATCGTCTAGCGAACATGGACTTGTCTTACAGTAGCTTCAACCTATTGACATCAATATGCCTCTTTCGGTCAGTGTCTTATTACAATTAGCCTACAGCTAACGTCCATAATCACTAACCGATAAAGAGTGTGGATAGCCACTATTCACTTTCTTGACAGACACAAATCACCAACCCAAGTATTGTTAAAACAATTGCGTTGAACATCACTCTGTGGCGTATACATACAGGTTAGAATGATAAATTGATTAGCTAACGTGCTGCGAACATGGAGGTCTACAAGACCCTTCGAAATGTCAGGGGTAACTGTTTTAGCATAAATGTAGTAAACTATGGACTTCTTTCACTCAAAATGGTCATTCGCGTTCTATGAATCGATTGTGATGAATGCAGTATCCAGATGACAATGTAGCCTACTTCATTTGGGTTTATTGAATTATTCTCCGACGGTTTGAGATATAGTCGACACCCATCTAGGCTCACACCAGTTCGGTCACATTGGCAGTCAATACAACTAGCCTGTGCACTAAAACCCTATGATGATGAAAAAACTGACCCCAACCCCAAGGTAATAGGACCCGGAGCAGCCCTTCAGACATTGAACTCAGATTGGAACAACAGGCGCGCGCCGACCTCAGTGTCATTTTGTAGCGGAAGGTTCTATTTAGTTTCCTCAAAAAGACACGTTCAATTTGTCGCTTAATGACCATTCGGCATTTTTCAAAAGCAACATTTGTAGAGGTGAAACCCGACTTTCTCTGATCTCCTCAAGGCAGCAGGCATCCAAACATCGTGGCCTAATGAATTACTGAATACGCCCCAGTCAAATAAATCGTATGTCATGTCGATGCTCTCAACCTCCAACTTCTACCTGAGTTCCTGAAATATTTCTAGAAATGAACGAGCACTCCATTTTGCAAGAGTCTATATAAAGGCACATTCTTCTTCGGTAAATTTCTTGCTTTAGTAGTGAAATGAATAATAATCACGTGAAGTCTGTTTGACTTGCTACTGAGACCTGCTGCACCTCTAGTCAAGGTATTTGAGCTGCCTAGTTCACTTAGAACCAATGTTTCCGTCGTATCGAAAGAGCCCAGCGACCTCAGAATCGATCGAGCCTTGACCACGATTTTAACCACGAGCGGAGATTAGGCTCCCTGATTGTGCGTTTACATGACTTGTGGAAATATGCTTATTTGAAATGTTTTCAGCGATGACATTTAGCGCAACTTTCAGCGCTAAAACCTGTACAGTATAACAATGAACTACAGCAGGCTCGTGACAACGGCTGTAAAATTGACAGAGATTGCTTTTGAGGTATTTTCGGGTTAATGATAGTGATCAATCAGTTTACAATTCGGAAATAGTGTCCTGTCACTGCGCGGGTATGAAATATGTGGTGACAACCCTTGTTCGCTCTGAAAGTTTACACGTCTTTCCCGTGAAATTCACAAATAATATCCACATAGCTTGGTCTATGCGGGTGTCGTGCCCATGTCTTCTAAACTCTCCGTTATAACCTGCGGTGAATGTTACTACAGCGTCTTTTTTTTTAATCCAACCTGTTTACCGAATTTTGAAACCTAGTCGGCCTGATCTGCGGCACTGCGGCACGTCTAGAGAGAGACAGAAGTCCAGAAGTTATTTAATAATGTTCAACTCTTACGTCACTCATTATTTCGCAACATCGACCAATTCCTCGACATAGGCCTAATTGACCGACCTTGGTCAATACCCTTGCAGAGGAACACCGCATGGAGATTGGGTTCGTATCTATTAGTCACGTTCTTATTATTTCCTACATTATTTGCCGGTATAACTGAATGTGGTATCATGCTCTCTGTAACTCTGCAACTGAAGAAGTGATCATCCCTGGAGACAGATCCTTCGTTCGACGTAAAGGTTTCACCTGTGTTAGTCCACATGGATAACGGGTATTACATCCTGGGAAATGATCTTTCTCCGTATTCTGTCCCTCTGTAAATGTGCACGATTGGTCAGCTTGTCGGCTTCGATCGTTTGGCAACACGGTGGGTAACTCAATCACCTGGCACAAAGTCTGCCAATCGTTACTCTTGGAATCAGCCTGTCTGCGTGCAGTCGGTCAAACTTATCAGCGCATCTTTTCATCAGCGTGTTCTTCGTCGAGTATTGCATAAAGCCGGCATTCCATAGGTACGGATGCGGATGCGGATTCAATTTGAAAATCGCATTTCTGCGAAGAATGATCATTCCAAAAAAGTTATGAACTTTAGGATGAGATGGAATAGCCATAACTTTATACCAGCACATGTATTAATGGACGTTGAACGGTTTTAGGAGGAAGATATTCCATGAAATAGATTTGCCGTATCTGGATCCGTACCCGCATTGGTGCGCGTGGTATTTTCCTGTACTGGGCGTCCGTTCTATTTTATTCATATGAGTTTTCGCAGATATTGGACATTTCTTGATCTCTTCAATCTGAATGCAGCCTATTTGGACACTTTCCTTGTCTGTGCTCTACGCAAATCAGACTTCCATGGTTTTTTGCCGCATCCGCATCCGTACCTATGGAATGCCGGCTTAATCGTCTTAGCCTATGGAAAGACTAGGTGATAAACAATCAGTGGAAGCTTCAAGAAAGTGGGATGGTTGGCCCGGGTCCTGTGGTTCGATTAGAGGAGGCCTGAAGAGTAGATGTATATGATAATTGCAGCATGAATCCTGCCAGCCATATAGGCATATTCCAGTAATGTATTCCAGTTATTGTTAAAAGCGTATATTACCAAACTTCAAAAACGTACCTAGACACGGTACCAAGTGAATAGAGAGATTGGGAATGTCGTCCATATCCTAGGTAACAAGCGATGACAAGTTACTCTACTCCAGAGTTTTTGTTTCGATGAAACAAAAGTGCCAGACGGAGGATCGAACCTATTGGCGGCCGACAAGGGTGCAGGCCTGGTTAGCAGGCCGGGCTAGCGGTAGCTCATATGTGAAAGTGTCTTTTCAAAACGCAGACAGCAACTTGTACTTGCCCATCCCTCGCTTTTCCCTGTTCCATATCTATCTCGCGGAACGCCAAGCGAGAAGGCAACAGGTACCAACTCCGGCTAACCACTCGGTTAGAGTGACAACAATTTTGAATTCCACATGGGAGAAATATAAATATTTTGTTCATGACGGTTATATATTCATCGCTAATACGCAGCAGCCACGATTGAAAAAGTTAGGGGAGAAAATTTATTTTAATATCAGGCTTGTGTGTAATGGGGCACGCTATTTCTTCTCCCCCGCGGCGAATCTTATTCCCACAAGAGAGAAATAAGCGCAATTTGTTTGCAGTTGCAGCCATAATCAGAACTCGGCGAAATACATTGCCGAAGGGTAATTGACATATTGCACGCAGTTGTTGCTGTAAATATGTGGAGACAGTGAAAGAGGTCAGGACTATGGGATGTGGTAGGTCAGGAACATCGCCCTGCTATAACCTGAGCAGCATCGAGTAACTATCGATTCCTGGTTTTCGATTGTTCGTTAATTTACGCTCTACGAAGAGTTGCTCACAATGCGACCTTTGAATCTTCACACCGACGATCTGTATTCTTATTACTGAAATAGTAGTAAGAAAAAAATGCGGACGTCTATTTCTGTCCCAATAAACGTGTTTCGGGCGAATGTCGAAACCCTGACCTATAACCATGATCTAAGAAACAACATCATTGCCTTCAAGGGGCTACGGAAGCCACGTTCTTTTTCATATACTCATACACTAGCATTACTCATACATTAACAACACATCATCTACATCTATTCGAATACTGACTGGGTCTGAACTTCGACGTGTGTATGATGTTAAATAAGTGAGACCCCTACATGCATATCAGCACTGCCGTTTATACGTCCAAACGACGAAACTCTATCTGAATATAATAATAACACTCAGGTGAAGCTTTGTATGTGTTACTCTGACCACCCGCTGACAGCCCACCTACGACACTCTGTGCTAATCGACTCAGTGGCTAGGCTTCGCCTAGTGTATTATACAATCTTCTTCTCCTTTCAGCTTCTCCCACTCACGTTTATGGGGTTGCTGCCGCACGGATCCTTCTTCTCCGAGTACACCTTTCATAGGCATCGCCCTCGTCTGCATTAGCCATCCATGTCCTCCCTCAGTCCCGCCACGTCCTTTTCGGTCTTCCTCTGTCTCGTTTTCCTGGTATAGACATATCCGTCACTCGCCTGCGCACATGTTCATCTTCGCACCTCCTTACATGGCCATACCACCCTAGCCTTGCTTGCCTGCATCTCCCGCTCAGCTTTTCCACCCCTCGTTCGCCTCCGTGCCTCTTCATTCCTCACTTTATCCTTTCTTGTCAGCCCCAGCATCCATCTATCCATTTTCATATCGGCCACATCCAGCTTTGATTCCTGGTTGTTTCCATGTCGTGAAGCATCGCTGGCTGGACCACTTTCTGGATCATTCCCTCAACCTGGTTTGTCACTTTCTTGTCGCAAAATATCACACTCATCTTCTTCCAGTTATTCCAACCAGCTCATGATCCTCTATGGACCTCACTGTCTACACTGCCCTCGTTCTCGATAGTGCTTCCAGGGTACTCAAACTCTGCCACTGTTGGTATGCTGTTTGTGCCGATCTTCAGTTCTGTCTCGGCCTTCCCGTGGCCGCACATTTATTCTGTCTTCCTTCCAGAAACGTTCATTCCTCTTTCCTCAAGGGCTATACACCACTTGCTCAAATCCCTTTGTATGTTCGAGCATTTTCGGAACAGAGAACCACATCATCTGGAAACATGATCTGCCATGGTGCACTCTTCCTCACCTCCTTTGTCAGTACGTCCATAATGATTGTGAACAGGAATGTAGGCCCCTTCCACGGTGAATGGTTCGGAGGTCCCGGAGTACACCGTACTACAGTTTGACTGTCCTTACACATATTCTGTTCCAGTCTGATGTACTTCTCTGTTACTCCCTTCTTTATCATGCAGTAGTACAACTCTTCTCATGGTACACGGGCATAGGCCTTCTCCAAGTCGATGAAAATACAGTGAACTTCCTTTTGGCCCTCTCGATGTTTTTCCGAAAGTTTGAGCTCATTCTCACCGCTATTCGGCCACAAGGCAGACAACATAGCCGTGGAATTATTAGCAAGAAATGTATTTCAGACTCTGTATGCAAGTACAATCACATAAATACAACTTTCAGCATCTGTTTCACAACGTCGATCGTTCAGTACGGCAATACCATTCACATACTTGAATACGTATTCAGGTCTGTGAGCAATACAAGCAAAGTTACAGATTTGTGCTACTGAGTTGCCACACTCGAGAATAATTTCACAAACCTAGATATTCTGTTTACAGACTATGGGACGACCTTTCATTGGCAAATATTTGGAAAATTTCTGGTGAAGTGTATATTTTTCAATAGGAAGTAAATTTGTAACAGGGATATATTGTAGATTATCTTCTCTGCTCATACTGGAAACGAAAACACTGTGGGTATTTTTGTAGTGGCAACGCTTCCTAAATATCTATGTAGAAAAATATGTCATTCTACGTTCTAGAAAATAGTTGGAGGGACACCTATATGATGAGGTTTGGTTGGGATAGTTGGAATAAATGCTCTCCTATATAAAAAACCTTATGAATGCAATTACGGTTATCCGAATGGCGGCGACAATTTCAGAAATTGGTTGGAGACGACTTGGTCATGGGTCACGTGAACACAATGACGACTCAGATGTTGTGTGTCATCGAATAATATTGCGAGAAGAAATTACATCTTCAAGAGGTAACTCTCGACAAAACTTTCATTTGACAATTCTGACAAGAGTATTCCAGACCACAGTGATTTGGCATATTTGTTAGCTGCGTGCATTATCCCCATATAAAGATCATGCAACAACAACAATGCAATCTGCCAGTACACGGCCAGTGGTTCACCAGTATGTTTTTCATACACATCTGTAGATAGGTATAGGGTACCTCACAACAGTGTAACTTCGAGAAGTTGAAATTTCATCAAATTGGTCGACTGCCGCCTATTTTCCGAAGCAGTTTTAATTTGGTTATTTCGTGACATATTCGATGTATAAATGGGAAAGGTTTCTCAAATAAGATTATTATGATTGATGCTATATGAAACAATTTGAATAGGCCTACAATTGAAATATATATACAATGAACGAGACCCAATTTGCATATTCATCTTGCTAGCTCCCATTGCCCCTGTAATTATTAGGCCTAGGCCTACTTTTTCTCTCGGATCCATGTATGTATATCCAAACAATGGAACTTCGCAGAAGAATAATTGAACTTCTAATTTCATTTTTTTTTCTTCATATCATTGTTTTTGTAATTGACCTGTCAAAGTAACCCCAAATTAAAAGTTGATAATTATTTGCTTCACTTCAGAAAATTTGGTTAAATACATTTTTGCTCCCTTTCAAAATTGTCAATTCCTTCGACAAAAAAATCTGAAATTCTGTCAAAGTTACCCCGTTTTACGGTATCATTTTATTCAATTGCTTAGAACAAACGTGATTCGTTACTCTCACGGCGCGTGTCACATGGTTGCGTATCTCTCGTTCGAGGCGAAGATAGACAGACACTCTTGTCTCATAAATCTCGACGATGCCTGTAGCAGACCAGTCGCGGAACAAACAGCACGAACTCAAATCTTCCACTTCTCATCTTCACGTCAGAGAGCATGTTACCATAGTAACGGGTAACGACCGGAAAATGTCCATTAGCGAGGTACGTGACGTATACTGGGAATGAAATTCATCCGAGCAGTAGTCAACCAGGCTAAATTACAATAACGAAGAAACAAACAAGAATTTATTAGGGACTGAGTGTTCGACACAGTGAGTAAACGAGGACTGAGGGCAAAGCCAACTTCAAATTACAGAATGATGAATAAATGTAATCGAGGGTAATGGCAGAACTGCAAACACGCATAATTATGAAAAAGGGTGATTCAGACAAATGAGATGGAGTGGCATCAACGTAGCCATCATTACGGGATTATTTAAATCAAACCGTCCCTCATTTAATTCGAACAAGCAATTGACCTGTGATTTTACATGACAATAATTTCCAGTTCTTATATGTCGCTCTATCGCTGTTGTACAGCGGTCCCAGGGCGCTAAACATATATTACCCCTGATAATTGGTGACCTATCCAACCCACACGACAGTGTACATCCCTTACTGTTCGCACCTGGCACACCAAATAGTTAACCCACTTCATCGTGTCCCCGAATAGTTAAGCCACTTCATCATGTCCCCCGGGGGACATCCCATCGGTACAGCCACATACAGCGTGGCACAATACAGGTTAGAGTGAACCCACTGGCTCACTCATTGTCAATACAAATGGGCTATATATGATCTTGCAGGAGGATATTTACAACATAAACCGATCGGGCCACCAGGCTCTTAATTATGGAGAATAACATATTGCAACGTTACGTAACACGTTGTACGGATATCAAAATAGGTTTCTACCTATGGGGACGTGCACTGAACCAGTGTTGGAGAGTGGAGGCAGATAAAAATTATCAGTAGGGTTAAATTCCTTCATCATGCTCTGTGTTGTCCTCAAAGATGAACCTCTCTTTGAAATACTGTTGAACAGGATAAAGTCTGCCTATATTGGATTCGGGTAAGCTGTTGGCGGGATTAATTGCCACTCAAATCGCGGACGGTATCTTCGAACGCTTCACTCCTTCCACATGCAGGGGAGCGGCTGCATGTTAAAACGGAAGAGTGGCAGAGCGGTATCAGTGACGCTTTGCATGACAACATTCCGAGTTCGATTCTAGCATAAACCGTACCGTTGGACGAGGTCTTCGTCTTTATTTGCTTATCCCGCTGTAATGCAGTGGACTTGTGGGTTTCGGGGTTAGCTTAGGATATTTGCGATAAGTCTCGCCGGTCGGCTGTGAGCAGTCACGTTTATCGTTGGACATGAATATTCCGCTGCTCCAGGTTCCGAGGATGTGGTCGGATCTTGGAGTTTCACTGATCGTCCGTCAGATGGGGACGTGAAATAGCGGTCCCGGAATCTCATCGCCGGTACTCATCCACGATCAAATTAGCCAGGGTTCCCCGATGAGCCTGAATTGACTTCCCGTACCCGAAACACTAAAATCTAACTTCCACTCACGTCTGCCAGATGGGGAGTGAGACGCAAAATGGCGCCTCGCAGTAAAATGGCGGGAACTACCCACCCATGCCTCGTCAACATTGAACATTATCAGAGAGTATCAAGAGTATGCGAGACTTCGCCAGTGTCCATATACGCCCACACCGTTAACCTGATGTCCCGTCAGTTCCGCATCATGTCGTGGGCATCAGCAGCAGGATAAAACCCCGATATTCCAGGAGATCTATTCGGAAATGAATTTCTGTCCCAAAGGAAATTTTCGGCAGAAATCGGATTTGCAAATGAACCAAGTTAGCGGGATGAATTCCCCTGCCAGCGGTCCTAGCCATCACTTGAATATTCAAAATAGTCATAATTGTTTATGAAAGTCACTGTCCTCCCATAACGACCACTTTGCAGGAAGCGGCAATCAATATTACTTTCGCTTAAGCATAACTAAACTCATTTAGGCATACCTCAACCATTAAATTCGATTTCAAAAAGAGTTATGAATAACGAATGATTAAATTAATTAATTGTTTGTGTTATGATAATCCTCGCTCATCTATTGACAAGTTTAACAGAACATTTTGAATTGTTAAACGGGAATATTAAGTAAGCTTGATCAGCTCGAATATGGGTCCTTATGCTTCATTATTTAGCTCCCGGGGTCTTGTATGTAATTACGATAACATATTCTGGTGAGGGTGTCGATTTCTATCTATATATATGATATAGAATTTGGGGTGACATATAAACTTCATGTTCATTTCGATTCCTATCTATCCAAGTCACTGTTGAATTCTCCAAATCTATATGAGCAAGGTATAGAATAAGAATATGTCATTATATGCTACGACAAGAAGCTAGTCGCATGTATTAAATGACGAACTCCCAAATAGCTCCACTCAGCACATAAATAAGCAGGGTCCTTTTGGTGTGGCAGTTTTCGAGTGAAATCAAGTGAAAATACATCATTCACTGATATATAAAATAGTCTTTACCGTTGTTGCAATACTGCACTTGCCCCAGCGCACCTCTGAGGTATTTTTATTTACTGATTGTCTGTTCTTTTTGTATATACTTGATTGTGTCCTTTGTTATGGTTAGGGAATAAATTAGGGAGTACGGTTGGCGTTATCGAATAAGGCGTTATTCTTGTTAAAAGGTGCACATCGGCCCCTATTGACATATTGATAGTCGCTCTCATAAACCCCGATTGCTGTTTCAATGAATAAAGGAGACATGTCATCCTCATAATTGATCAGAAAAAACATCCAATGTCACGATTATGTGATTTCTTGAACACTTTCGAAGACACTAAACACTATTGAACTTAAACAATCTCGGCAAAGTTATTGTACAGCACAGTGAAAACGAAAAATCTAATCGCAAAACCACTGGAATGAAACGCAACCCACAATAAAAGAGGCTTCATTTATATTACATGAGAGTCATGCTCACTTTAGTTGAACTTAATTTATTCTACACAAATTACCAACATTTCACAATTTTTCATTTTCTCACAAATTCCCCTTCAAGCGACGCCAAAATGAACAGCACGGAGATCGATCAACTCAGTTGGTAGAGCTCAGGACTGGTGATCGAAAGGTTGCGAGTTCGAATCTCGGCCGGCTGGCTTTCCGGTGAGTCCTTGGGCAAGGCGCTTTATCTCCATTGCCCCGTCCCACCCAGGCGTTGTTGGGGACCAGTGAGGAATTTGAGTACAACCTGCGCCTACATTGGCAGCAACCTACTTTCCGGGATTGCCGGAGAGCGTTCCGGTTCCTGTGATCGGGGTAATATCTGTAAAGCGCTTTGAGAATGTCTACGACGTTGAAAAGCGATATATAACTCAGATTATGCAGATTATTATCATTAGTAAACATGCAGAGCATACCCACCATAAGCTTTACCAGGGCACGTTTGTTGAAACAGATTAAGGCATCACACACACGTACACACACACGTGAAATGTGAAAATGCCGCGACTCTACCTACCATCGTACTAATCATGCTGAATCAGGCACCTGCCACGCTGGAATTCTAGCCGGTCAATTAGTCACCGACACAGAATTTCAGCGCACAGAAGAGGTAATCTTTTCATTACCTTATTCATTGACTTAAATAAGTAAAGTAAATAATTCATTAAATCTTTAAGATTTAAATTATAATTTATATGTATTTGTGCTGAGACCCCTTGAATATATTGTAAGCGATCCATAAAAATCGGATAAGAGCACTCGGTAGAGCCCTGGACTGCTTATTGCAAGGTTGTGAGGCTTTGCCGATGAGCCCTTGAGCAAGGCGCTCCATCTCCATTGCTCCTCTCTAACCAGGTGTTACTTGGGGACCTCTTATGACCTCGTTTACAACTGGCGCTATATTGGCTGCCGCTTCTTCTCCTGGATTATCGGAGTACGTATCTATGATCAAAGTAATATATGTAAAGCGATTCGATCACGTCGTCGGTGTGGTATATAAGCACTCACTAGATATTAGTATTATATTATTATTACCATTATTAATAATATGACGCAGTGATGCTACCAAATTATACAATTTTTATGTTCATGCATAATTCAAGATCTGCGAAAATCCATATGACCATCATTATGCAACGATATATGTATCAAAGGCCCTACAAAGTAAGTGAGAATTAGGTTGAATATGTCAAAATCAATAGTCTCCTCAATCCTCATTAAGTATCACGAGAGTCGACGGCTGCCCAGTAATGTGATCATTACCTGATTACCGGGCGTTGTTCTCCCAGCTATGACTAATCAGGCCCATGCACGGTAAAACGACTGGGTAATTACTGGGTCAAATAATGACCCCAATTCAGGTAATTTTACCCAATTTGGGCCAATTTGGACCCACAAAATAGGTAGGTACCCTCCTTATCCAGTTCTTGGTCAAAATTTATCCCGTCTTCTTACAGTGTGCGGACGAAAATCTTAACTACTCATTCAAATAACAGGTACTGATCAATGTTTTTTTTTTGTAAAAACTTGTTCTACGGTTGGTTCATTTCATTTAATCTACTCCGTGTGGATCTGCCTTAAATTAAAACTTTGTTTGGTTCAGGCGTGTTAGCTTGGATGTGGTTTACATACCGTAACGATCCACGTATATGTAGCGTATGCCAGCTCGACGCTGCGACCCTCTAGAACACTAACGTGCTGATACATCGTCAATCCTTATCTAATCTTCTCTTACAACAGGTTCGGAGTTTCTAGTCGAACCCCCAAAGACAAGACATATACATAAACCTCCTCTGGAAGAGGTTTACTTGTGATGCGAAACATCTAGATCTGCTATACTCATCCGGATAATTTAGATAACACCGAACAACGCTCTCTGCCCGATTTTAAGTTTCAGTGTCATGTTATCGGTTGAACTCAATCATGTTGTTGACTGTAGCAGATAATTTGCGACTTACATAAATGAAAGAGCGTATCTCAGAACCATAACCACGAATTTCAAAGTTAAAAACTCATCTCGTTCTACATTAACGTCCCAGGGGGGAATTAACTGTCGCTCTTGTGTTGACACAGTAATAATTGCTGATTTTCACTTTTATAAGTGAATAGTGCAAGCTACTGTTTTTTCTAAGAAGTCAATGAATGTTTGCATCTACATAAAACAAATATCGTGAATTTCCATTTAAATGAAGTTCATCATTCTCGTGTGACAAATTGTAAATTTCGTGCGCATTGGACAGGTCTATCACCTAATAATTGATCAGAAGGAATCATGATCTAAGTCGTGTTCCTCAATTCCATCGTCCTTCAAGATGGTCCTAGAATAAAATATCCACATATTTACACAAGTATACTGCTAATTTCGTTACACGGTTAATGTATGTTTACTTACGAGCCAGCCAACGCTGCTCATTAGTTTCGTTTATACTGCCATTTTCCTATAATACTATGAAGCAACAAGTGAATCACAGAGTGATCGCCGTCGGCCAACTAAACTATCTCTCGAATTCGAAATTAATTCACAGGTTTCCGTGGAATCCCGCTTACGTCGGCAAAAGCCGTTGCCACTCCTATCATATAAATTTCGGGATTTACTCGTGATGGTATATTTTAATGATATCATTATTCGGACCCACTGGTGTCCTATCGGCAAATTGAATGCCGATAACATTTGGCTCGTCGATGGTCAGAACGATCATGCATAATGTTCCAGTCACTCAGTGAAAATAATCATTACGACATTCGTATATGTGTTTGGATTTGCTTCCTATTTTGCATCTATTTGATCTCGTATTATCAGGGGCGGCGGAACTCTCGAAAAGTGGGGGCACAACTGGTATCTGAAAGGGCACTACTGTGGTGTGGAACGACACTATGTTTGCATTTTCCATATGCTCCTTCGGCCCCCCTGTTCCTTCTTCTCGAAATCGAAATTTGTCGTTTGATCTTACTCATGTTCTCTATTCTGGTCTTGTTCGTATCCAGCGATATAATCCCTATTGCCTAATTCTTTTTCCCTCTGTCCACTGAGCAGATTGGCAGCACCACGTGTAGTTTATTAGTATTCCACCGCCTATATCGCCAGCCTCCCGACCACACGGCGAGTTTGTGTAGATAATAAGTCATTCACGATTTGCAATGAGACGCTCTCACTATACCCAGCGCCGAATGAGGAATCTTCGGATTTAATATACCGCCTTGGAATTCCTACGCTACGCACGGTGAATCTTCACTGTTCGGCATTACTAAAAGGAACATTGTGAATGCAACGTGCTAAAATAGGAATATATTTTCTACAAATGAATCAGTGAATCAGCATGGACTCCAAGATGTGAGAGGGAGGAGGGTTTCAGCCGTGCTTTCAGATTGTCGCTGTTGTGTTGGATTTGACGAATCGGATTTGGAGAGAGATCGGACAATATGCCGGAGAAAAGCGCGACCCGAGAATTCGACCACCCATTCCACGGTAAGGGACTACAGTAGATGTACACCGTTAGCCTAACATAACGGTGTGCCTATATCAGCTAACGTAGCGTGAAATTGGGTAATTGAATGGAATTTACTGGTAAAAAATGGTTCACGACATAAGTACGTGTTAAGGTAGTGCTTCTAGGAAACAAAAACACTCTTTTCTGATTGAGAAAATGTAAGCGCAAATACTTTAAAGGAACAAACTGCATTATGCAGATAAGTCAGTAGAAATATCAGCTAGTCCCAAGAAATCACAATATCCTGTTCGGTAGTAGTTCGATCAGGGAACTCCAAACAAATCTCAGACAGGAGGCTATAGGAGGAAGATGTGTTCTGCAGAAGTGTTCCGCAATTAAATCATTGAAGCTATGGACATTGTCTAAATTCAGTCGTCATCGGCTGATGATGACACCATATCTGTAATGTAGAGCATGTGCTGGGGGAGAAACATGAGCAAAAGATGTACTCTTTATTACAAACGTTTTGGCATGCTCAAGCGTTATTATCTATCGTATCTGGATATTATTCTCAAGTTATCTGGGCGTGTGGTCCTACTGAAATGGGCGATTGTAGCGTGTAACCACCGAGATTGACAAATTCATCACTCTGTCATCCCTCTGCTGATAGTTAGTGGCTAAGTCTCAGATTCGTTCTGTGACCGTACCTAATGACTGGAACCGTAGTGCATTAAATCTCGTATCGTGTGACACGAGTTGAGTCAAGTTCATCGTAGTCGGATAGTAGAGTTATGGGAATGTCGTCTCATTGAGATGTGTATGACTTGGAGAGGAAGATGCTACTTGCATCGTAAGTATATCTATAAGCGGTGGCTTTGCTCAAGGGAAACAAATACTTATGACGTAACATTGAATTGTTTGCTGATCGGCAGTCCAGTTGAGTACACGTTAGGTACGTGATGTTGGTCCGGTTTGATTGATGCCATGGATGATAGAACACTCTGGCCAGCTGCAGCTGTGTGTGTTCAGGTGCGTATACTTTTGGAATGAGTTTTTGCGAGTCTAAATTTGAATGTTGATTTACCAAATTGGTTTTAAAGGCATGCATTGTTGGGATGTAGACATATGGAAGGGGGGAATGACAGATAACGAATTATGCAGCAATCGATTTTCAGGGTAAATAGGCCTATTTGGGATTTAATTAAAAACAAGAAGTGGCAGATGATGGGTCATTAATGCCGATTGCTTGAATTTCCTTCTAGTGAGGTGCTACGTACTATCGTATCATTGTCTCTTATTCACTCATCGACATAACCATAAAACGCGTTCAGCGACTGATGCTCAAACACAAGTCATTGCCGTGATGGATCCGGCCGACGTCCTGCTAATGCTCAGAGCTAACAAAGTATGGTTGCTTGTATTGCATCGCACCGATTGCAGTTTTCATCAGGGTTATAGAGTTGGTTAGGGACAATGGTCAGCCACTGCGGGTCGAACTCAGCTACTAAACCATTGACACATTAGGTGTAAATGCAGTTTACCAAAAGAGAGAAACAGTGATGAAACTTCTGTACAGTGCAGAGTAACTACCCATTATGCTGATATAATCGCCCATTGTATAGTGGAGCTTCGCGTCATTGGCGTCGTCATTCCTGGTATCTAGGTGTCGAAGCCTCTCTCCGGGTCCCTGAGAATTGCCATGGCGCAGGAATGTTAGGTCAAAGGTCATTAAAAGGGCATAATAGGTAACTACGTAAACATTGCCAAATAATTCGCAAATTGCTTTTCCAACTAATAAAGTACTTGACCCGTGTTATCATTAACTAGTGGTTCGCTTGGGATGTTCAGGAATTTGAGAATAAGGGTCATTATAAAGAGACTTTTTCAAGAGGTATTCATCCATGTGTAATTTTCCTGACTAGATATCAAATCATCGGACCGATCACATACAATATATCAAACCACTGGTTCGAAATGCATTAAACTACCATTATTTAGTACATTTGTGCGGTTCGAGCTCTTGTTGGGATCGCCAGGTGTCCACTCCCACCGCCTCCAACTCATAGCCAGCCAGAGCATATAGGTATAATACGTACCCACACTGGAAAGATGAGGGGTAGGAGTGCTACATGATACCCAAAATGGAACCTAGTCGTTCCATTTAGGACAACGTGCGTTTCGTTGACACCTATCATACTTTTCTCCATTTCCCCATTTATCTTCCACTATGGTTTCTCCGCTCTAATGTACAACGGTATTTATGCACCGGTTAGCGCATTCGAGTAGTATGCACATTCTTTGAAATTCAAATGAGAAAATATTATCGATATCTGAATCTGAGAGTGAGATATCACACTGGGAAATACCTGATACCCACAGGGATTACTGCTAGCCCTCACGTATTACCAAATAGTACATCGGCTCCTTTGAGAGCATTCGTCGACACGGAATGGTGACAATATAACTGGAGATGCAGCGCTTGTACGTCAGCGGCCAGAATTAATCTATAGTTATTGTGCGTGTTGATTACCACTCGAAATTGACAATTATAGAAAGAAGTCGATTGAAACATGCAGTATTTAGGAACACCCTGCGCTCTTATTTTGTAGAAAGCAAGCAGTGTATGTATTGATATTCAGTCATCTATCATGGGCAGGTTTGGGAATGTTTTGCCGTGTTTTTCGCACTTTCATCACGAATAAACCTAAATCCCAATGTGATACAACATATTCCTAAGTTGTTTTAAAAGTCAATATTCACATTGCTCACGAAAGTGTCCGGGTGCACATGGATGTTTCCCTCGTACAAAGTCAATGCAAGGTTTATATAAAGTCAACGAGGTGCTTAGATATGCAGCATACCCATACTTTTGACACAGAATACTGAAGTTTGGTTGTTCTTCACTC
>JAODTT010299804.1:0-13052 GCA_025400115.1 Pentamera pediparva
GATTGAGAGTAGGCTTCTTTAGAAGAGGACGAACGATGGCATTACGGAGCACAGATGGGAAACAACCCTGACGAAAATCGGGTTCTTCAACCCCAGTACATCTGACACTTCTACCCCCATTAAAGGCAGAGCTATTTATAACTCCGATCGGAACAACTTTCGCATCAACCAAATGATTGTTTTGACAAGAACTGTCCCGAATTTAGATGTCCCCAGTATTTTAGGAGGAAACGAAATGATGGACAATAAAAGGACACATAATAACCTTCACAACTCTGACAGGTTAGGTCCGTTGGAGGTTTTCGCTGGGTGGACATGTATTCATTGGGAATGAAGGTGGACGACAAACACCAGGCGACCAAGAGTATAGGAAATGACAGAAGAAGTGAACCACATCGAACAGAAATCGTTTTTTTAACGCGATGGTCTTGTAACAGATTGTCTTCAAACTGGCGTAGATGGGAGAAAGAAATGAAGAAAGAAAGAGAGGAGGAAAGAAGAGGAGAAAGAGAGACAGAAAGAAAAGACACAAAGAAATGATCTGTCAAACTCCCACACTCAAAAGTTGGAGATCAAAATTGGATGCCTTGCTAACGTTTTGTCCAGTAGAGGATTGATAGTGGCATAGGCTCGTGTTGATTTGCTCCGTTCGCCAGCGTGTAGTTAGGCGCTAATAGATCACTAAATAGGCCATTTTACGGTTGCAAGTGCGCATGTACAGCACTAATTGAGCAATCTGTGAGTACGAAATTTCGCCCAATACCGATATTAATACGGCTCATTTCTGAACCGTCAAGACTCTTTGCAGCCGAACTAATTAATTTCATGTTTTACTAGGCCCAATTTTATTTTTAATGATTACAAGAGAAGATTTGTCAAGTTTTGTGCTGGTAGGATATATCATTCTGGCCAGGGGAGTTCCGAAAGATCGTTCTGCGCACTGCGGTACAGTGTGTGTCCGCGTGAGACCAGCAGGTCACCCGAATGACCCTTGTTATATCACAACCGTTAATTCAACTAGCCTTTTATTATTCATTATAGCAGCAGTGGGACAGACGTCAATTTCTCCCGTTTTCCCTGTCGTTGTAGATGTAGATGTCCTAATCTCTGATCCCTAACCTTATCCTCAGTCTTAACCCCTGGACCCTAACATTATCATTAGTCTTAATCTACGATCCCTTACCTTATACTTAGTCCTAATATCTGATCCCAACCTTCTGCTTAGTATTTTGCGTCTGATCCCTCACTTTATCCTACGCATAAACCTTCGATCCCTAACTTCATCCTTAGTATAAACTTTTGATCCCTAACCTTGTCCTTAGTCTAACCCACTGATCCGTCACCTTATCCTTATTCCCAACCTCTGACCCATAACCTTATCCACATTCTTAACATACGATCCCCAACCTTATCAGCAGTCTAAACCACTGATCCCAAATTTAATCCTTAGTATAAACCTTCGATCCAACTTTATACTTAGTATAAACTTTTGATCCCTAACCTTATCGTAAGTCTCAACCTCTGATCCGTAACCTTATTCCTAATCCCCACCTCTGACGCCTAACCTTAGCCTTAATCTTGACCTATAATCCATGACTTAATCCGTAGTCTAAACCTCTGATCCCAAACCGTATCTACAGCCTTAACCTCTGATCCGTAACCTTGTCCGTATTATTAACCTATGGTGCCTAACATAACATTATCCTCAGTCTTAACCCCTGATCCCTAACCTTATCTTCAGTGTTAAGGGGTTTTATAACTAGGTGCATTAACGTTCCGACACATTTCTATTCACTGTTGCTATGTGGTATACGTGTCATGATGCTAATCGGTGTTATAGGGACCCCCACCTAACAGCACTTTCGCAGACTCGCAAACTTGATCTTTGGCATGAACCTTTGATCCATAGCCTTATTAGACTCATTAGTCTTGACCACTGATCCGTAATCTTATACTCAATCCCAATCTCTGACCCCTAACCTCAGTCTCAGTCTTAAGTCCTAACCTACAATTCATGAACTTATTCTTAATCTTAACCTCTGATTCCTAACATTATCTCCAGTATTAAAAAAAATTGCGTCTTATGAGGTGCATTATCGTACGGACACATCCGTATTCACTGTTTGCTATGTGGTACGTGCCATGATGCTAATCGGTGTTAGAGGGATACTTCCCAACTTAATAGCACTTTCGCAGACTCGTCAATCTTTATCTCTAGTATAAACCTTCGATCCATAACCTTATTAGACTTATTAGTCTTGACCACCGATCCGTAACCTTATACCTAATCCCAATCTCTGACCCCTAACCTTAGCCTTAGCCTCAACCTATAATTCATAAACTTATCCTTAATCTTAATCTCTGATCCCTAACATTATCTTTGGTGTTGAAAAAAGATTGGTTTCACAAGGTGCATTATCGTACTGACACATTCGTATTCACTGTTGCTATGTGGGACGTTCCATGATGCTGATCAGTGTTAGAGGGATACCTCCGCACCTAACAGCACTTTCGCAGACTCGTCAAACTTTTATATTGTATATATTACGAGTCACGAGTTCATTTGGCTGCTGTGAACACCAGTGTATACGGCCGGGGTTTACGTTGTTTATAGGCAGGCATGAATGCAATCAGTGTCGATGTTATTTTGTTGCCGCAGTTACGATCGAAATTATATATTGTAATGGGATTGAGCACACTTGGGGTCCAAGTGGGGTATGTAACCGTAAGTTTGAGAAGTGCGGCGTTTTGGGTTTTGGACCTTCGAATTACGGCATAGTTCATTGTAATGGGCCTATGATGCCATCCTCTACGCCATCCTCTATACATCCTATATCATCTGGTATTTTTAGCCATTCTGGTAGTCTATAGGCACAAAGTGGTTGAGGTTCTAAGTCCATGTTGCTCCCTCGACCACGGTGATATATCCCGATCCCTTCAATCTATCAAGGTTGATAAGGGTAGGTTCGACCAAGACGATATATGACAAGTATGGTAGAATAGCCCCTCCGCGTGTAACATAACTTCGCGGGGTCACGCAAATGTTCAAATCGTTCCATCATGATTCATCGGAATAACCAAATCTTTGTTCAAGAATAGACACAAGCTTCATTCTCCATCGTATTGAAGTTCAAAAATAACAAGCAGCTTATAATGATTTTATCGAATGTCGAAAACAAAGCCTCATAAGATTTTCGGAATAAATACGGAACGTTGATAATTTGTGTGCACAGTCAATGTTCATCGTTAGCAAAATAGGCAAAATTAGTTGTCACACAAGCTAACCGACACAGTGCACATGGAATGTACGGATGCTTGCATACACTACTGTTTACCTGTATGTACACAATAGACCATCGTTACACAGTCATTGACGCACCACTTTTATATTGCACATCCGTACCGCACGCACTCTTTTCTGTCCATCGTATACGCTGTGCTGGAGCCCGCGATGTTCGGAGAATTATCGTGAGTTCTCAGTCATTTGGATCGATGAGATTGATCGCTACTTTCTAACACATTGGAGCCAAAAACATGTGATGTTCGGGATATTTAGGTAGTTAACGGATTACTATTTACCATCAGTGTTACATTATCGACCTAAAAGATATGCAAATGGTAAGGCATATTCGTTTCAATATATGTCGATTCCAATAATTTGTTGCATTGTTGAAGCACAGCAGTCGGCGACATTGTTGGAACTTTGCACAGCAGACGACTGGGGGCTGTAAATGTACGACGCGAGGCGCCAAATTAAATACTTTGAGGAACTGGCCACTGCTAAGTAACATACGTGCTACTAGCTAGGTCGGTCACTGACCAGATGAGCCAGAACTTATCAGTATTTCCTCTCGTGTTTGTCCATTAGGATAAGCTTTGCAGTGTCGAAACTGCCAACCCGGACTGGCCGTTCCTCGACCCTTTCTCCTGCGAAAAAATATACCTCAAGGGAATGCCGTGTTTCGTTGTTATGATTCATATAAAGAGTCATAGAAGATTGAATTCGTAAAGGAAACATTTGCCTCCTACGTATGGGCATTTGGTCAACATCGAGAAATGGATTTCCTGGCGATGCCCAAGGTGTTTAATTAAAAGTTAATATGGGAGTGCAGTGAAAATTTACAGTGCATATACATGCGTCGTTGTGTACTGTTCCCACAAAGCGGTAGTTCCATTTTATTCTGCAAATTGATCAACAGGAATCACGATGGCTCCCACGAATAACACACCCGCATCGAAGAACCATGATGCCAAATACTGTTTATAATGAACCAACGTTTTGTTTATGCTACAACCATTATCACTGTGACATTGAATCGTTCTTTCAAAGAACATGAGGCTGGTTGTCAATGGGATAAATGCATGGGATGAATGATGAGTTATCGACAGATCATGACAGCAAAGCCATTCAAAAAGTGAAATGTGGAGCAAGAATAACCCTATCAGTTCCACAATATAGACCTCCTGGCTGACATGACTGACAAAGGTAGGGGTGGCTTAGTGAAAATGTGGGGTTTGAAGCCCCACTCACTTGACCTGTTGACAGATTCCCAACCGACTGGTGACTCATTTCACAACACATCCCTCTGAGTTCAGGACAGTACAAACAGTTTTCTGGTAATCACTACCTGGCACATCAGGTGATAAGAGGTCATTAAATTCTGCCCCCATACAGAGGATAGACCCATTCGATCATTTTAGCAAATGGAGGTCATTCGCCCGACCACACACTGTTTTCAATTCACAGACAAACAGATTCACCTTCCCCCTACATCCAATGTACAGCTCCAATTTACTCTGTGATCCAATGACCCATTGACAGATAGGCCCGTTCAGTTGAGCTCTGTATAATTGTATATTGAAGTAAGCAGATGATGGTTGTATGCAGAGAGATGAAAACAGGTAACATATATGTATCAGAATTGTAGGGCTTCTTGGGTGGTCCGGGAGGGCAAATATACCTAGAATGAAGTCACCAAACTGAATCATCATGCATGATCCTGGTATCGACAAATCATGAATATAAGGTTTCACAGTAATTGTAATTTATTCATGTACTACATTTGATATTTTATTTCGATAGATTTTAGTCGAAATTGCTGTGTGAATAATTGCTGGTACAATTGGGGGATGGATTCTCCAATACAGCACCAAGCATGTGTTTGTGCAACCGCTTAGAAAATACTGCTCATTAAATTGGGATGTTGGAAGATAAAACGGTTATAATGCAAGATATGTCATCGACCTAGATGGTCATAAGTACTGTGTTTTGTATTAGAGGCATGGTTAGGATCAGGCATATTTAGCTCCATGTTGAAATATGAAATACTGTGAAGGGGAAGCCAAACGGACACGATATTTCTGATATCTTAATCAGGTGGGCAATATGTATTGGGTATGAGCTCCACCACTGGCCCTTTAACTATGTGGCTATGTTACTGGTTGTTCTGAGCAAGTGTGTGCAAGAAAGGCATTCCTACTCACCATGTCGACTACATAATTAGCATACCTAATTTGAACTTGGCCATGCTTGCGTTGTTCATATATTGTGCAAAAGAATTCAATTAGGATTCCCCCCTATGACCGTGTATGACCTTGACCTCACACCATGAATAATAGGGATCTTTCACTTCATATCTGCAACCCATATACTTGATTTGAACTTAAAACATGCTTCCGTTCTTTAGATATCGTGAGGTTTGCCCTCTTATGACCTTGAACAAACATCAATAACAACATGGTTCCCACTAATCATATGTGCAACACACATACGTAATCTTAACTTGACACATGTTTTCGTTCATCAGATATCGTGCTGACGAGCTTTTTCAGGTTTGTCTTCTCATGACCTTGAACGACCTTGACCTCACGCCGACAAAATAGTGTTCATCCTCTCCATATGTACAACCCACCTATACTTTGACTGAACCTTATACATGCTTGCGTAGAATCCGAACAGAGAATGATTAGTTTTGACCTGAAAATGGTCATATATTTGATCAGATTTCTGATCGGTGCCCATTCGATTCGATTTTTGGTCAATTTGACCAGGGCGTTTTTGGAGTGAAAACAGGATAACGTATGAGAATTTAAGCTTTCACGATTCATATTTTCCATTTGAAAGCAACTGCTCAGTGCGTTTCTCCCGCTCTACTCCACTCTGTGCCACTACCACTTTGTAATGCCATGAGATATAATATTTTAGCTGTTTCAATATTGATGGCAGTCGATTTATCTGACAATCGCTTCAACCGTTTCAATGTTTGACCGCTCACAATTCACCACGTTTTCTCCCTAAGGATAGCTTGTAGAATAATATGCTGAATAAATGGCCCATTCAACCTGTCCAATGTTGTCAAATGAGATTAATTTTATGGTGGTAAACGTCGTTCAACTGTATCAGTGTTTCACAAAAATGTTGCGAAATTCATTCACTTGTTAATAATAAACTGACAGGTATCCTATAATCATGTTTCACGGCAAGGTATGGGTAAATCAACAGGTTTGTCTGGATCATTGATTTATCAGCCTCATTCACTCATCCCGAAATCGGTAGATTTATCAAGTGCACACAGCTAGAAAATAGAAATAAGTTACCTAATGTTTCGAACCTTCTGGCAAAAATGTGCGGACTGGTTCCAGTTAGTTCGCACCTCCAGTAAGGTATTCCCTGATTGGCTGTTCGTATTGTATGGACTTGATTGTGTTCTTCGTGAGGGTTGAGGATTGAATTGGGGATTAGAGTTAGCGTTGTGTAAGAAAAGGACTCTTGTTCAGAGATTCGTATCGACCCGTCTGGTTATGTCTTATACCTATATACGTGGAAACACTGCGCTGAGATACCACGTTTTCATTCAAACTTGTTACCATCAGCTGAATATGGTGCAATGCTGAGCGAATTATTGATTTTCATTGTGAAATGCAAATGGCAAATAAATGTAATATCGAATAATTTCAGCAACATGTCAAACACTCTTGGCGAAGTTTACCAAGGGTTACATAAACGTCAATATGCATGCGCGACGTCGACATTTAGGAAAGTAAATAATTCATTCTATTTATCATTACAATAGGTTTCTCAATAGTTATGGTGTTTTATCGTCGTGATCCGTTCATTTTACTTCAATAGGAATGTTATGAAAACGATTTCTTTCTTAAATTGCAGTGAACCGTGGATAGATGGCAACTCTAGACTAATGGGTCTTTATGTTTTTTGCCCTACTATATTATCTGCAAATAAACAGCAATGTCATCATCCGTCTATACTATAGGAAACAAATTCTAGTTATGTCATGTCAGCCGATACAGCAGCATACAATAAAAATATGCGCCAGTAGTTACTGGGTTGTAATCGTAATCTCATAATCCTGCTGACCCTAACTTTTTTATGCGGAAGTATCCACTGTGTCATCTCGTAATCTGTATTCTGTATTATGTATTCACTCCAGTAGCTAGTAGCTAGAAGAGCATTGATTTCATTTCCCCCTAATAACATGACCAAGGTCGGCTTTCATGGAGCGACTGCGAAATAACATTCAGTCTTGATTTAAAAGACTACTGCCCAAGTGTTATGGACGTTCATAATTATACTTGGACCTGGAGATTGCTTAGGCCTCAATCCATGATAACACGCCATGCTTTAACACGCTCTGCTCCTTTTCCGCTGCCTTCTCGAAATGACTTGGGATTCAAAGGGTTAATTACAAAGTAACGTCGCGTGACGCACCGCTGAGCATCGCTAGACGTGGCGGCTATTTACGCTAGTCTACTACCAGTTACGACAAGCGGGTGCACGAGGAAGGACGTGTGTGAATACTGATGTCCGATATGGTGGTCATCATGGTCATGTGATTCGCACCTCGGGATCTGCTGCCTCTCCGCTGCCTTCTCGGAAATAACTTCTCGGACACAAAGGATTAACTGCATGCTTCATTTTGAAAACATCGACACTGATTGCATTCAAGCCTGCCTATATATATCAGCAACGTAAATCCTCGCCATCTGGCAGTAAATAGTAGTGTTTACAACGGCCAATTGAACTCGTTACTCGTAATATATACAACATAAACGTTTCACTCGTCTCCGAAAGAGTTGTGGCTGCAAAATATTACCCTTACAACTGTGACTGGTTACATGTCACGTACCACAGAACCACAGTGAATTGATTGTGGAAAGTTTTCCGTTAATGCGCTGAATTCATACCGCCTGGCGATACAGCCAATACAGTAATTTCGCCTTGTAATTATCTGTGTAGGCCTATCGACCCCAAATTAGCTGTAAAATGTGTACTGGAACGTTTTGGCGGCATGGCAGTGTATGGGGTTGTTCTAACAAAAATCTAGAAACATTGTGCACAGTAACACATTTGTTACTCAACAACAAAAAAAGTGTTGTCGTACTTTGCGTTAAATATTTCGGAAACGTTTTGTGTTGCTGGGTGTACCTACTCACCCGCTCACAGAGAGAGAAGCAAGCGAACACGAGCTTATATCATGCAATCATTGAAATGATACGTAGGATCGAAGTTGAGAATACCTTTCGCAATATTATTGTTGTTTATGCAGAGCTCTATATAGACCCTGTAACAATGATCTCGATCGCAGGTCGGTCATACAAAGTCGACCTATACTGCCGTTGTATGCGTGATGCGCCGCACGGAGAACGGAGTAGGGAAAATAATTAGGTGTCCCATAACTGGGAAAGGGCAATGGGTGCATGGCGCTACTTACACTACAAACACAGAAACGTTCTAAAAACATTTTTAACATGTTCCGCCAAATGTTTCGAAAACATTTTTTGTTGAGTAACACAAAATGTTTTGCAAAACATTTTGACGAAACATTTTCGAAACATTTTCCAAAACTTCTGAAAGTGCTATAAGAAGGTTCTGGTGGCAAAAGTTTTGCGCCAAAATGGGTTGAAGTTATGTTAGTGTTGTCGAAGTATATTATATTATCGCTTCGCTCCATAAGTCTGCTGTTACTCCTAAATTTGAAATGAAATAAGAATGCTTCTAAAACATTTTCTCAACACATCCTTGGAAAGTATGGAAACGTTTCCGTAAGATTCATGTTTCTCAACATGAAACGATTTCCCGAAACATATATGGAACTGTTTCGGGAACGTTCCGTGTTCTTGCCTAACAGAGGATATTACGCACAACACGAGCCGATCGACGAACCACCTTACTTGGCAGGAGGCCAAAGGCGAGATTTCATAAGTGCGAATGCGAGGTGCGGTATGAATTTAAAAGTCGCAGTTTTGGGAGGAATGGACATTTGTTAGAAGGGGAAAAGATGGCTGATGGGCCGGAAAGACAGTAAATATGTAGCAGCTCATGAATGTGTACGTTAACTTGTTTTATGGGGATGATATTCCACAACATTTCTTTGCGGTATCAATGCCGCATTGGTACGCATAGTAGCTACTTTTGCCTTCTCAACATTCGTTCCATATTTTTCGAATGAATTTCTGTCGCCATGGGATTTGTATTTATCTCTGTAACATCAATACATCTTATTCGGACACCATCCACGCTTGTGTTAGCGTAAAAGCGACATTTATTGGTGTTTTGCCGCACCCCACATCCGCGTATGGAATCGCAAGGCACTTCATCTCCATTGTACCACTCCACCTAGGCGATGAGTGGAGACATGTGAGGTAACTGAGTGCACCCTGCACCCATATTCATTGATTACTCTCCGGGATTGTCAGTGCGCGTGCCTGTCGATCGGAGTAACATCTGTGAAGCGCTTTGAGACTGCTGTAAAGCAGCGACGAAGTGCTATATAATCACCGGATAATATTATTGACTTTACAGACATAACACGCTGCAATTCTACGCTGATACGAACAGAAACTGCATATTATCCTTATGAGAGAACCTACTATTTTGTCTCAGTCGGCCTGTCTGTCACACTTACAGGTATTTTCGAATAACCACGGTGTTATATGATTCCTTTTCCAGGTGACCAGATTCGCTGTTCCTCGTACATAACTGGAGTTGTCTTATACAAATCCCGGAGGCTCTAATAAGGTAAGTAACTGTATAGGCATCGCATTTTTGTATCCGCCATGCATCGCAGTTTCATTTACACGGAGGTAATAGTGATGCAAATTTTGCACCTTTCACCGCACCTTCTACAATGCTGAGGTATTCTACTGTGATCACTCAGCATACTGGCCCTATTCCAAATTTAGAGGTTAATAATAAGAGTAATTCTTCTTCAGAGGAGGTTTAGTATTCTTTTATTAACAATAGCGTTATCAAAATGCACATGGTTTCTGAGTCCCATTTGTACCCCAACAAATTTACTTGAACATGCATTCGAGCAACATTTATTCGTAGGAGACCACAAATGTACGTTCCAAGCCAACCGATTGGGGGCACTCCGCATATTCTATTCTGTCATTTCGCATCAGTTTGGAATGAGCAAGCCACCTCTTCCCCCCTTCCCCCTCCAAACAAAACATCCCAGTACCACCCGGATCAGGGGATCCTGTCAGCGCCGCTAGAATCTTTCAATGATGGTTGTCCGTTTGAATGAGCCTCTGTCATTAAACACGGCGCAACAAGCTATTAATCGTAACAACCTCATTTTTTCTCTCACTAACACGCTGTCTATATTATGCACGGTATTTTGCGTCGATGAGGATTGTGTCCACGTCCAACCCAGGGTCATCATTCGACCCGCTTCCCCGAAGTCTTATTCTCTCTAGAAGACACGCCCAATTACCGTCATCGTTCCAGTGGCAGGCGAAAGGTTCATATAACGTCCAAGAAATGAGATGATGTAATTTATTAGGTAAATATTTGCCTCTTACGCATTGGCATTCCTTTCACACAAGGGATCTACTGAAACGCCAGAGGTATTTGTTCCGAAATTAGAGATGGAAGGGCAGCATAAATCAACAGTCATATGCATGTATTTTTACCACCAAAATTAAGGAAACAATTTCATTTCCATCCTCGGACCCGATCAATTATAATTTGTTTTAAGTCTTGAAAGGGAATTCGCACCTGCGGCAAAACCCGCACTTGGCCTCTAAATCACATTCTGACACGGACACAGTTTGACTCGAACATACATTGAGAAATAATTATTCGTAAGAGGCCAAACATTTTCACGTACGCGCCACGTCAACTAATGGCGGCACTGAAATTAGCAACTCCTCCCAGCTCGCACCCGAACCATGCATGCATCCATAACATCGCTCCTGATTTAAAATTGAAAGTTGTAATCTTCTAATGGTGATTGTCCTTTTGGATAGACCTAATCAGACACGGCGCAACAAAATGTAGAATGGTACACGCTGAGAACAAGAGATTGAATTTCACTCCATTTGACTGGTCACTCAACACACTCAACCAGCACACTACACTGGAGGGAATCATCGCCCTTAACAAGAATGAATATCACTCTATTAGGAGTGACGATTCGCTCCAACTGATTGAAATTTCACTTACATTCCATCCGGAGTGTGCTGATTGATCACTCCAATGGAGTGGAATTCACTCTTTTGTTTTTAAAGAGTAAAAAAGTCACTTCCAGGTTGGCTATTCTGTACGATATTTTGCATATTACGCCTGTGATATCAAGCAAAGAGTGAAACCTTTCACATGTTCGTGCTCCCAGACCGTTGGCTTAGCAATAAATGACCGACCAGTCAGATGCTAATTACCAGGATGCGATTAAACGGCGGCTGATTATAGGCCTAACTAAGAGCCTTGTTCTAGATTGTTATTAAACACTAATCGAAATCACTCAAATGTCACCAGGCTTACCAGTAAGGCTTGTTTGATGCGATTGGAATCGAGTCGATGAGTGGTGTCCATGTCCAATCCACGGTCATCATTCGACCCGCTTTCCTCGAAGTCTTATTTTCTCTAGAGAAACGTCCAATTATCTTTATCGATTCGGTGGTAGGAGGAAAGTCCAAGACATTCTCCATACACAAGGGATCTGCTAGGACGCCAGAGATGTTTATTTTGAAATGGGTCATATGCATTTACTTGTGCAACCAACGTAAGGGGACGAATTCAATTTTCATTTTTGGACCCGATCAATAATAATTAGTTTTAGGTCTCGGAAAGGAAATAACAATACGATAAATAAAGCTCATAACGCAAAACCTCTGGACTGAGGAACGTCACCGGTATCATGTTTGGGTTGCAAACATTTACTTCAAGCAGTTAAGAACACTTGTATGCTACGCAGGTAAATCACTAGTAGTGCAGGCCTATATCTTTATCTCGCGCACAAACAGCTGCGGGAGCAATCTCTAGGAATCCATTACTGGCACGTTGAAACTCCTTTATATAGGGATGAGGGATTCTGGTTAGCGTTATCCAGTGAGGGAAAAAACAGAGGTGCGCGTCCGCCCCTCCGCCTAGGCTGGGGAGACCATTCATATTCATTCATGACATCAGTCAAAATCAAGAATTGAGTTGCGTTCTCTCCGAACTAGCTCCATACGTTACAGTAGAGTGAATATAAACGAGGAATAACAGTGGAGTCATTTAACCGGTAATTTGATCCTTCCATCCGTTTATGGTTATAGGTTAATTGAAGAAATCCCTCACAGTCTCCAATGGACAACGGTGAAGATGGGCACGCTAGTCATACAATGAAAGGTCATCTGGTGTGTTGAAAGGCTGTCGAAGTCTCGTAGTCAACGTAGTCAAATGTTTTCTGTTCAAACTTGATAGTTGTTAAATTGACCAGTGTTATATATATGATGTTTTTATGACATCTTGCAAGCAACCTATCTGCCAATGGTATACATAATCATGCCGTTTACAGGAATTTGAGATGAAAGGTCATCTAGCGGTTAATTTCCGTCATTCTGTGAAGAACGCGTTCCCTTGAATTTTCGTAAACTGGTCAATGATATAATTGATCAGTGTTGTATGATGTGTGTCAATTAATTAGCTCAAATGGTAATCCAACAGTGATCTTATCCAAATTGCCCAGTTGTGGGGTTCAGCGGTCAACAAGCCTCTCCTCCGAAAGTGATATCGATACCATCAGTTCATTCGGAGTGTTCAGGTC
>JAODTT010300913.1:0-13052 GCA_025400115.1 Pentamera pediparva
ACGAGAAAGCCTATATAGTGTGCGTCTTAATCAACTGTCTAGTGTCAGATATTTTATACAGTTAAGGCGCACCTCCAGTAAGGTATCTCCTGATTGGCTGTTCGTATTGTATGAACCTGATTGCAGTGTTTCGTTAGGGTCAGGTAATATATCAGGGTTCGCGTTATCAAATAAGGGACATTCTTGTTCAGAGTTGCGCATCGGCCATCCGGCCCGGCCTAGTTAATGAGCTACGGTATACATGTGCTACTTTTCGGGCGGGAACTTGGAGTTCGCGCGTTTATTTCTGCGCATATTATTGGTCGATGCAATCGGGACGATGGCTGCGCGCACCACAAACAACGTTGCGCGCTCAAATAAATGGGCGGGTCTTCATGAAAAACGAACTGTCTTATGATGCTGTTAATGGTTCTGTTAGATGATCACATGAACTAGCAGACAAAGAGACTACTTTATTGGAGGCAAATGACGCAAACAGCAGTAAAAAATAACAGTTGAGTAGAACGCATCCACATACCGGTTGGTAAAGTCTGCCGCTCAACGAAGAAATAAGTCTCGAAAATTATCACGATGCAGAATATTAATGTTGTCAACATTTATGATCACCTCATACCAGCATTTACTACCGGACAGCAATCTAAATTGTTCGTGTACAGTAACATGGTCTGCCATTTCATGTTAAGTTCCAACTTCCAACTGATTGGAATAATTCACGCCTAATGGTGGTCTCGCTATGTCGAGATGGCGCATTTACGGCCGAGTGGTGTTATCGGATCAAGTGGCGTGAGAAATACTGTACATGCGGCCGCCGAGTAGCCTACCGCGTGCACCGAACCACTTAAAAGCTGGGTCGAAAGTGGAAACTGTCAGTTACCATGACAACGTGGCTGGGCCGAGGCTAATTGATCATACTCCATAATGATTTTAGGCAGAGCATGCAGCTGACGGGAGAATGTACTTTGACGATTTCGCAATGCCAATTTAATTGCCAATTTCGCGCCAAATTGCTCCCAATGTTGTTAATAAACGTCGTTGCATGCTTAATCGAGAACGTGTCTCACACGTAAACGTCCCTGGCAATCCGGCTATGAACGAGAGCTATGAACTTTACTATTCGGATGGGAAGCGGTAGTTATTAGATTATTATCAAAATTATAATGGCTGAATATTGAAACGTTTGAGGGAGAAGCGAATAGGCCTATGCCTTCCAGATTCATCTCAGAAATAATTTATATCTGCGAATGCACACATACAGAAATCTAGGAGAGAAAGAAAAAATCAATTCTATCAGTCGAAAGAATGACATATCGTCACCAATGCAGTTAGAATATAAATGTGTATATCGAGCGATTGAATCTTTCGATTAGCCTAATTGTTAGTCTCGTGTTCAGTATGTGCGTCGAGGGCGCAACCACTTGTGCCCGCGGAGTACACATTTAAGGTTGTGAGCTCCGCCCCCATCCCCTGCCATCGTCCCCTGAGTGGTATAATTGTTCATGGTCGTGTTTCTTCCGATTGCATTTTTTTTGCATCTCAGTATCATACGTGCGAATCAAGCTATAGTCCTGCATACTCTGCATCACCAAACATGTTGAGCATAGGCTAAATGCGTTCTGGTCATTGTTATCTGTTAGGGATTCCCTTCGAATAGGTAACATTGTCTGGAAGCACCGTTTGCATGACGTCACGACAAAAATTCGTCCACACAGTACAGTTCGATATACAGTATATATCGTATACGTATATGACATGTCTATATATACACTATTAGTTTCTATGTACCGTGAGACGATTTTTCGTCGTGAGGCCATGTATTAACGGCACCGTCGGTTGTTCGTCAGGTGTTGTGTGACGATAGTGCCTCTTTAACCAGCTCTTGTCGAAGCCCTAGCTGTCTGTTCATCGGGAGGAACTTTCCCGAGCCAAGTCGATTTCAACTCAAGTCTGGTTGTGTATAGCTGGCGCCGCGGCTGACAATTTCGTCCAGCGAACTGCGTGTCGTCTTTTGAGCAAATTGATTTTTGGTCAAATTATTCACGCGTCTGTTCCTTTTTAGAATTGCGTCGAGCTGTGAAGTTAATTCCCCGTAAATTGACATGAAATGGGGTAGCTGTGTGATTGGGTGAAACACAGCGTGTGTTATAATTGAACAAGAGTGGCCCGCATGCCAGCCAAATACAGACTAAGTGGAGTATAATTTCACGCAAATGCAAACCATGACACGGTTAGGCGCTCCCAAGCTACGCGTTAATAATAATGAACACACCCTCATAATTATACACATTCCAGCATTACGCTACATTGTGCAGGACTTCAGGATTGATTAGAGTTATGCAGATGAATAGAATTTAGGTGAAAACAATTCGTCCATCTCATTGGTACATTAGAACGTTATAATTCAAATACGATAGGGATCTGGTGAAAGAGTGGAATCTAACCCTTATCATTTATAATTTTTGCAGGCAACCAACAGCTATACGTTTTTGAAACATTTTCAAAATAATTTACCACATAAACAAATAAAATACCGGTATATGTTGAAGAGGCGATGTCGTCTCGCATGACCCGTCGAATAATGGACAGTTCCGTTTGCATGACGTCACGTCAGAAAATCGTCCCACGGTAGGCCTTTATCGGAACCAGTTTTGCATTGACTTATCATAAGAGCGATATACCGTATCGCTAACGAATTGCGCTGAGCCGGTTTTCGATATTGTCACCATGGTAGGTCAATGCAAAATTCGTTTCGATAAACCGTGGACGATAGTTTTGCGAACAAACTTGTCAATTATCCACCGATCGTTGCGAGAAAATATTGCTTTTTTAATAAATATAACAAAGGTGTGAGCCCAGGAAACAATGTGTTATAATTGTCAACTCCTTATCATGAGAGTATGAAATGTCAATGCAAAATTAGTTCCGAATGATATACACTGATATACCAAGCACCGTCGATCGGACGGCTGTTTGGAGACGATATTGATTCTTCAACAAACGCAATTGTGACAAAAAAAGTTTACGTAACATCTGTGAAACTTCTCCTTCTTCGGGGTACCTCATCCCTCTGGGACACTGATGGACCTGTTTCGCCACTGCCGTCTATTCTTTGCTTGAGGTAGAAGTTGGTTTGGTCTTGGACCACTCCAGCTTCTGATTGTGGTTAGGTACGTTTGTCTCTGTCTGCCTCTGCTTCTGCGTCCTTCGATTTTGCCTGTCAGCGAAGTATTCTCCAGACCGTCCTTCCTGGTAATATGACCGAGAAATTTCATTTATCATGTTCCGATTTTATTATGAGGCTCCTCCCCGTGTCTGCTCTTTGCAGGACTTCCTCATTGGAGAGGTGCTCTGTTCAGCTGATTTTAGGCATACGGCGAAGGAACCACAATTCTGTTGCCTTCAGGCGCCTCTCTAACTGCGGTGTAACAGTCCAGATTTCATATATGTCAATATGAAATCTAGATGACAATTCAGGATTTGGAGCCTTGTGTTCTTCCTCATTTTGCTGTTGATAAGGATAGGCTTCATTTTTTAAATGCCCCCTTGGTCATACCTATTCTTGCTATTATTTCACTGTCACATTTGGCATCCGATGTCAGTATGCTTTATCCAGTGTTTATAGGCCTCAAAATAATGGTTAAACAGATTGGGTGCAAAACCCGATACCACAAAAGCACCTTTAGATTTTGTTTCCAAAACGTATAGGCCTACAGGTATAGGCCGTTCCGTTTTTTTGTTTTTTTTGAAGAGGCACTATCGTCTGGTAGCAACTGACGGAAAAGCAACGGCGTCGCTTGCATGACGTCACCGCGGAAAATATCTCCAGTTCAAATCGATGTCGAAATTCGAGACCATATATCATCACAATGATAGGCCTATTTAGATGTAAAATTAGCTATAATATACCGCGGAAACGATTCTTTGTCGTGACGTCATGCAAACGACGCCGTCGTTCTTTCGCCGGGTGTTGCGAGACGATAGTGCTTCTTTGAACGTGCTGGAAGCATTTTTTAATGCTCCTTGTTTGTGGTGTACCGTATTGAATAGCCTAAGCGGTTCAGCGGTAATTACCATCGGCACATCCAAATTATGGCCATTGTGTATGTCTCTCTTGCTGTCTACAGCAGTCTAGCTAGTATTTGGGACTCGATCCGCGGATGCTTGGCGGAATTGAACGATATATAGGCTATATTGCTATGGGGATTGATTGACTAACACATGAAGTACCATGGTCACACAAATCGCCTCGTGTAATGCTTCCATTCGATTGATTCGAAGGTATTTTAGCTGACCAAAGGATATCATAGTCGGCGCAGGTGGTCTCACAGTTTGAATTTCTCGGGACAGAAGGGAAACCAAAACTACCACCTTTTGTGGGAATCCAACGAGACCTGCAGAAATTATGCAAATTGACTACCGGTACCCAATTGGCACACTGGATTCTATTGCAATTCAGGTACTGTACAAGTCACAACTGGTCCCTGAATTAGGGGCACTACTGCATGTGGTGTAGAACGACACTGTATTAGCTTTTTCGGAAAAGTGTGCCCCCAAGGCCCCCAGTTCCGCCGCCCTGCGTGACACACACACACATATGCACACGAGTACAAACTGACGCGTACACACACACACGCACTGTCCGTTCTTGTTGAACGTCGTTCAGGTGAGGCAAAGAACAGTGTCATGTTTACTCACGTCGTAATTGATTTTAGGTACTGGGGGAACGTGCATTAGAACCCCTTGCACGTGGACCACAAGATCTGTTGGACAAATACACCATGCAGCTTGTTTACCCAAGTATGAACCTGATGAATTAGACGTAGGCTATTACTAGTATCAATTTCATTATCGTGTATCGTGACCTGCATGCGGTTAGCCACATACCCAGCAGTACCTGCACTTTGACAAGCGCCACTGTCACCTCCCGCGATCGATAGTTCGATAATTTGGCTTTCCTTGGTATATGGACGACTGTCTGAGATATATCCTGCATTGATCCGCTCATTGTCTGGTTGCAAATATGCTCGTCTTGTGCAGGTCATCTCCGGAAATGAAGTGGGAACGTTTTATCGATCCAGTGAACTATAAGGCAAGAAGGTACAACAAGAGCAGTGATAATGCTGCTGTTTCTACATGTTCACCTATAAACAACCGAGTTATCCCCACTATCATGTGAGCCACGCGTCATACGTCGGGTAGATATGATAAGTGATAACCCGGAATGGCCTTGAACAGTTGAACTATCCTGACTATATGATATACACCGAAAATAACATGGTTCATATGTGCGCAGTCCACAAACCGGTACCTAATTTTAACTTGATACATGCTTGCGTTCTTCAGATATCGCACTGACAAGATGTGTAGGTATATGGAGAAACTGCCAGGAATAAGTGGCGATTCTGTCAAAATATTGGGGGAACATGGGCTATTTTCAAAAAGTTGCTGTGTGAAAAATCAAAAGTAAATAGAGGTTCTTCCAATATTGGGGGAAAAGTCCCCCTCCCCCAGGATCGCCGCCCATGCTGACAGCCGCCCCTCCCGAACGATCCTGTGCGACTGGCCCCGTGCGGGCAAGCAGATTCACTCCCTGGAAAAGAATCGAACGAATTTAAGCCTGGAGATAGGGTAATTCCTGAGGCAACGTGATAACATTAACGATAACCAAGTGAGTTCGGGAACAACCGCCCGCCCATCCCCTGCTCCTACAGAGATTGATTTTATTCTGAATAATTTGGAAACCGTAGTCATAAAATCCATATTGCAAGGTTGCATTGGTACATGTCAAGTTGTCAACTAGAACTCCCTTGAAAAAGATACCAATTCAGACCAGGTATTTCCATGCCCCAATGCGCTATTTCCGGTAGCCTGAGGACATCTAACGACGAATATTTTCTTTCACGCTTCGGACCAACCTATGGTGGCGCTCCGATCAAACCCAACAAATATTTGGTTCCCCCACCAAATTGGGTAAGTCATTTTCATGCCCACAAGTGCTGATCCCGTTGATCTGGGGGCATCAAAAACCAAATATTTCTCAGACGCACCTCGCCAGCCTAGGGAGCTAATAAAAAAAACTCGTTTTCGAGCTGAATAACAAATTTGAGCCAGTAATTTTCGTGCCCCAAGGTGCTATTTTCGGTAATCGGGAGAACATTATCTTATACGTTTCGCGCCAACCAATGGAGCTGCTCCACCCCCTTCCCCGGACTGGCCGGAAAATCCTGGAAACGCGCCTGCCTCCCCTCCCCCCGAAAAAAATCCAGAAACATTCTACTCCAATGCCGCTTTACAATACAGTTGTACCAGGTCAGAGGCCAGTTATGCAAACATCCTATTTGCAGAACTTTCTGTCCCCCCTGGAAGCATGGGTATAAATACCACTCCAATTTTGGTGGAACCTAAAACAAAATCAAATTCCGTTAGTGTACGATGAATATAAATTTGATTGCCGTTTTTCTACTGTTTTGCGGTTTTCTCGGCAGAGACATCGAATAGAAAAAATCAAATAGAAAAACAAATATTTTCTTACACGCACCTCGCCAGCCTAGGAACTAAACTGACACAAAACACTTGTTTTCGAGGTAAATTACAAATTTAGGCCAGTCATTACTCATTATGCACCAAGGTGCTATTTCCAGTGATCAAGGAACATACGCAAGGTAAACTCTTGTCATCGTAGCCTCAAAGCAATGACCAATGTATCCTCCTGTCACTATCCCATTGACAATCGTGCACCACTTCTCATCCGAAAGTAAATTCAAAATCTGTAAATATCCATGGGAGTTTGGCAGTTTACGATGACTATATGAATTTGACTGCCGTTTTTCTACTGTTTTGCGGCTCCCATGCACGGCAAGGTAAATTCTTGAAATGTCCCCGTAGCCTTGGAACAACTATCCCATGTGGAACAAACAAACGTGCACCATTTCTTACCCGAAAATATATGTAAATATTTATGACAGTCGAAAATGTGCTCATGGAAAAAAAGATGAAACGGAGGGAAAGAATTCGAACTCAGACCGCGCGAGCGAGGACCGGCGGGCGTAGCCACTCGACTATACATCACAATCGGCACTTGGGCGCCGCCAAGTCACGTGAGTCCGTGACGTAAACCGCAAGTAGCGTTTTCGGCCTAATTTTTTTGCCAAAAATTACACTTCTCTTCCGATTCAACCAGAAGATATTTAGTAAAAAGTCTGCGAAACGCCAGTCCGGCCCCCTGCCGAGTTTAGAGAACAATCGGACGTCGCAGTGGAAGCTGGAAGCAAATTTACCGACAGCTTGGCCCCCGGAAGTGGACAGCCTACAAAAAAAATCAGTTCACGACAACTAGATCAGAGTTCCACGCGATGTTTATTGTTAAGCCCTTGTAAGGCCATTCTGGCGAAGCGTCCCTCCCCCTATACCAAGACGTTCACGATTGCGCTTGTTATGTGACAGATAACTTTTCATGTAGCCTATTAGGCAATGTTTGGTGTTCACATATAGGCCCCTAATGTGGATCATGTCAAAGTCGGTGCCGATTGTGGATGTGGCTAACGATAACTGACTCTGAGCACGCGCCCACCAGCGCCCCATTGTCCTGACTGCCACGTCACTGTCACATGGTCACGCCCGGACGCACGTGGGAGCCAGCTCGACAGTAAAACAGGTCCCAATGCACATCAGGCAGTCTCGAACCTCGTTGAAACCATATTCATATTCAGTTCACTGGTATACAGCCTGTTTGCCAAATTCGACCAATACCTCGGATATGGGGTCATTCGGTTCCCATCGTAAATTTATTGGACAATTTAGACGTTCCAGAGTGCACCACCATGCATTTTAATTACCCGCTGACAAGACCGCTCCCATGTAATATTTATCCTGGTAGGCTGTGCTATATAGGACCCGCGAGTTTAATGAACTGGACCCACGCATGAACTTAACTTACAGATACCCAGCTGTCCAACAGTATAAGGTTTTTCAATTTCAAGTGGCCAGGCAGCCAGGTGTTCCTTTATATACCAGTACAGTGTGCAGGCCATACCAGGCTCGTATATATATGGTCTACCATCAACCTTTTCGCTTTTTCAGTCATTAAGCAATATACCAATGTAACATACGGTATGATTTGTGGAATAATATAAAGTCATAGGCAAGCATGACGTGTCATACCTAGAAAAATAATTGTTTTCCCCCCTGATAAACACTGTTTTTCTATTGAACAACTATAGCCTAAACCGAGATTATTTCGAGAAACCCAGGTAATTGGTTTCTCTATTTGAACAATATGGGTTCATCGAGGGTAACACGAGTTGTGACACATTTTGGCTTGCCGTACTCGTGATAAACTGTATTTGTTATAGTTAATACATCAATCATTAATGAAACCGCCGGCTTTATCAGTAATATATCGAGTATTCACATGACACATTAGGTTAAATATGGACTACTGTAGCCTATAATTATGTTTTACAGGCCGATAAACAGCTAGGTTTATCTGTGAAAAGCGGGGTTTCCTCGACTGCTTGAGAAAACGGTTTTTTTATTTAGAGAAGCACTATCGTCTCGCAAAAAGCGACGGCGTCGTTTGCATGACGTCACAACAAAGAATCGTTCCACGGTATATTATATTTAATTTTGCATTGACATATCTTAGTGATGATATACGGTATCGAATATAGATGTCGAATCGCACTGGAGTGATATTTCGTCGTGACGTCTCTAAAACGCATGCAATTTCTCAAGGAACAATACTTTCGGCGATCTGATAAACTGTAATAGTTTACCATCGATCTATAGAAATGCCTTTCAATAAGTTTGGTTCATCTGGATGATAATCCCTTGAGGTGAAAACCCCAACTTACTCAACTAACATTGATAAACCTCTTCATGCGATGAACCGAGTGTTTTTTAATCTATGTTTTTCGATAAACTAGATGTGGTCCTCTGACAGACCGATCGCGATGATCGATCTGTTTCTTTAGAAATTGCTTTCTCAGACAGAACAGACTTTTGATGAACTCTGTTTTTCTATCGATAAACCGAGTTTTTCAGAAAGACATAGGATTTATAATGAACTCGGTTTTTAGTGATGAACCGAATGTCTGTTTTTTTTCAAATAAATAGACACTTGATCAATCGATCGGTTGGCCCTGGGTCGCGTCATTTGTATTCCCGGGAGGGTTGTGGGTAATTGGGCCTTTCCTGAAAACTGGAAACATGTCATAACATCATTATTAGGGTTAGAATCTCAGGTTAGGGTTCATTCTCATGGTATATGCTGCATCAAGCATGTTCGTTCTCATTCAAATAACCGAAAAAATATATAGAATTCAGGTTTTGGGGAGAAGGGGCGTTGTCTCATAACTCTCATTGTCAAGAATTTGATTGGTTTGCCTACGTTAATTTATGTTATCACAATCCGCCAACCATGCTCACCTTCGCCTTGTATTAACTTTGATTATTCGTACCCACAACCATCCTGGGAATACAAAATACGCCCGATCCTCAATGGGCTGCTCCGCCATATAACTGTATAAGGCAAGCACAGCTCACGTGATGCCATGTGGGCTCGCCTTCTTTTAACCCAAATAATCAGGTCATCGGAGGGACCTATAGTTTTCACACATCTTTGGAAATGTCAGCAAACGAGCCATACAATCCCAGTTAATCTTTCTATTGATCATCTGTTGTAGAACTAGTCAGGCACAACAGCATAGGCAATTCCCTCAACAACCTGTTGTCATTATCTTGGTCAGTTTTTACAAAGTGCCTGAGGCAATAGTACTGCCAACAATAGATCTTGGATACCAGCGCCAGTGACTAAGCGGGTATTCAATTCGGTTTCGTATTGTGAAAGGTAAAACGTGCTCTTGTGAATAATCAGAGGACTTTTAAAAATCGATTGCACGTGGAGGTGCCTATGTCGGGTGCCATATAGATCAGTATACAGTTATAGATCCACGTCTCCAGCGATGGTTTCTTAGCCTCCGACCGACGGGGTACAGTTTTGGCCGCGAGGGGTCAGATTGAAGCTCGTACAATACTGTACTTGCGAGCATATAGGCTATGCATCGACGTGGGCATGGGGTAACATGAGACTGGATATCGGTGTTACCGTGTTCTACACCTGATTCCAGACGGCATGAGATTCACGGTATATGATCACTGTGATATATACAAGTTTCGAGATACCGCTGTCAATATATCGTAGTGCACTCGGACGATGGTCGTCGTCTGGTGCTGCGGGAGGATAATGGTTGCCTCCTTAGTTTAGTTCGGTTCAGTTCAGTGAAAAGAGTCAGGAAAGACGAAATCCTCATAAACGACTAAAAAAACCATTGACTGATAAATTCACCCACAGTTCTTGAAAAGCAAATCAAGATCGTTTTTAAACGCATTCATGCACACTCTTTGATAAAACGACATCTTTTGGAAAGCTATTCCACTCATTGATAACTCTCTGCGAGGAGAAATATATCACGAATGTCCAACCTGCAGCGTTTGCCATGGAGTTTGAGGCGATGGCCCCTGATGGCGCCGGCGGTAACATTGGAAAACTCGAAGAAGTAGTCGAAGGATAGCTCATCGAGTGAATGGACTTTTAAAAACCTTTAAATCACCCCGATTAGCCTCAATAAGTTAGACCGGGACGCCCAATCTTTCCTCGTGAGGTAAATCTCTCAGCCAATTACTAAATAATCAAGAAGCCCTCATTTGAACGTTTCCAATCAACTGCTTATCTTTCGCGACGCGAGGATTCCACACTTGGACAGAATACTCTGGATGAGGTCTCACCAGTTGCCTAAACAGCCTGACAACAATGTCTTTGTCATGGAAACCGGAGTGACGTTCGATCAAGCCAAGAATCCAATTACCTTCCCTCGCAGCCTCAGCACACTGCTTGGAAGGTTGCAAAGACGAATAAAAACAAACGCCAAGATCTATCGAATTCACTTGATGAATATTTCGACCAATCAACTTGGAGGGAGCGATGGGATTGTGAAAACCAACATGCATAACTTTGCACTTATCGGCATTGAAAAACATTTGCCAACGGGAAGACCATTTGGAGATTATATCTAAATCCCTTTGATCAGAAAGAGTAATGGCCCAAGAAGTGGAAGAGTAATGGCCCAAGAACCGAGGCCCAAGGCCCAATAGCTCAAGAACCGATACTTGGGGAACACCACTAGTGACCTTTTGCCAAGTAGACGAACGCCTACTATTGACAACCAGTTGTTCTCTCTCAATAATCCACCCACGAATCCACTTCATTGCCATCGATTTGATTGAAGGGATAATGCTGCATGACATGTACTGATTTCCAGGAGGTGAAAAGTATTCCAATAGATTGATCCTTGACTGCCACACCTTTGATATTACAATAGTTTCGCAACACCCGGCGAACAATAGACGGTTCCGTTTGCATGACGTGACGTCACGACAAAAAATTGTCCGACGGTACATCGGAACTAATTTTGCGATGACATATCATTTGACGATATACCGTATCAGTATCGACTTGCACTTGGATCTGTCTTTCGTCGTGACGTCATGCAAACGACGCCGTCGCTTCTTTCGCCAGTTGCTAGACGATATTGCCTCAATAAAATAAAATCAACTAGATTTGTTACCATCGAATAGATGTGTCCTCCATCTAATCCGCATGACAACCAATCCAATCGACTACCATATTTTGAGTCTTTTAAAGGTACCGTATGGCATTAAGATCAATCTATCAGATTTATTTTCAACTATTATAATGAGAGAATTATCAAAAGAATAGGCCATTCGGTCATTTCATGTTCATTCTGGATGCCCAAAATGTCGAAATTGAAATGTATATGGGAACAGTGTAAATTATACCAATGGCTTGATGATGCGGAGTGACGTATATGCGTCCATCTGTCCATCGTGTCCATATGCCCACACCAAAGTAAAACTGACAACACAATATCAGGAGCTGAACACTCGGAGCTGAGCTTTGTTCCCTCTGTCGCTGCAGATAAAGTGACTGTCAATCGCCATCACTCGGTGAGTCGTGATCTCATGACACTCCATGCAATTCACAGTGATGCAGCTCTATCAGGACAGTGACACAAAGCCACTGAATTTTTACTCCATCAATGTTCACACTAATGGAGTGATTTTTTACTCTTTCGGATGAGTGGATGGTTCATTGTCTCTTGTTTTTAGAGAGTGGGAATTGCGCAACATTGTTGTTGTTAGGAGGGAATGCCGTGCGTCCCAACCGAAATGTTTGGTAGCCCCACTAGACATGTCAGCATGTCAGTGAACGACCGTGTCAATCCTATCTGATATCGGGTGCCTAAGGTTGTGTGGGCGGGAAAATGTTGCAGTAAAAAAAAATCACCTTTGTTGACCTCAAAATCACCTGCACTTCGATCGGGGCCGAATGAAGTCCACATTTACCAAGTATCGTTCAAATCCAACCAGGTTCAAAAGTCGCATTCGCTATCAGGGTTTATGTAAATTTCACATTCGATGACCTCATAATGATCTCCACTATACTTGGGAACAAAATTAATGTAGCCTAGCTACATCTACCAAGTTTCGATCGACCGACAAAGTTGGCAAAGTTGCATCAATGCAAATTTGACCTCCGATGACCTCCACCTTTGTCGGGAGCAAATGTCAGAATGTAGTCCCCATACCGTGCACCTAGTTTCGATTGAATCCGACAAACTCAAAATTGTAGCATAAATTATGCAATTCAGCGTTCCCAGCGGTGTAGTTCCGTCGGCTGCGGAGACGACGATGGCGGCGGGACGATGGCGGCGGAGACGACAGCGGCGGGGTTGCGGAGACGACGACGGCTGCGGATACGAGGGCGGCTACACACCCCAAACCATAAAATCTCTGATATCTAGTAGGGCCTATACTCGTGTCGCCGCTGTCGCGGAGATATAGATTAACTATACATGGACATGCGTGATAAAGAAATTTCAGGGCGGCACTCTAGAGGTTGTTGGGGCTGGGATTGGGGCGTGGGGCTGGGGTCAATGGCTAAAGTGGTACCAGGGAACTGCTACTCCGAGTAGCAG